>KN488715.1:9639-32327 GCA_000787155.1 Scartelaos histophorus | reverse complement strand
AAACTAACCCTAACCCTAATAAACTAATCTTAACTCTAACAAACTAATCCTAACAAATTAACATTAATCCTAACCCTAACAAACGAACCTTAACAAACTAACCTTAACCCTAACAAAACTAATCCTAACAAACTAACTTTAACTTTAACCCTAACCTTAACCCTAACAAACAAAGCCTAACTCTAACAAACTAATCCTAACAAACTAACTTTAATCCTAACAAATGAACCTTTACAAACTAACCCTAACCCTAACAAACTAACCCTAACCCTAACAAACTAACTTTAACCCTAACCCTATCAATCTAACCTTAACCTTAACAAACTAACCTTAACCTTAACAAACTAACCCTAATACAAGAATCATATTTCAGACCTCATTTGTACAGATATAAATGACTGGGTTTCGCAGTTTTTATGCAGAATAAGGCAGACAAAACGATGGGCCTGTCACGATAAATACTGTATTAACTTATTGTTTCACATATGTTAGCTGCAACCATCATTTTTGGGTGTCAGTATTTATCATGTGGAACTTTTCTTTGTACTAGTGTGAAACTGTTGTTATTTCTTTTACAATTTGATTAGATTTGAGCTGTAGAAGGTTGAATATAGGGCTGTGCGAGAAATGGAAAGATTGATAGATCTCAACTTTGATCGTGGTGATAAGGTAAACAAGTGGCAATAGCATAGTGCCGACGAGGATTCATGCTTCTTGTTTAGGAAAAAGCAGCCTGAGCCACAAAGCGTCTCTTTGTCTCCTCACACGTTCACAAGTTTTAACTTAAATCTGCACAATTTGACCTAAATTCCAGTTTTTCTGTGCGGTTCTGTCTGACTGTTTCTCCTGCCTTCCTGATCCAGCCACAGCTCCTCACCTTTTCTTCTCTTTCTCTCCTCTGATGCTTCTCATCTTTCTTTATAATCTAAGTTACGGAAAGTAAACAGCATTTTTCTCACAGTTTATGAGAGAAACTTGAGACCTCATTTAGTGGATGGACATCGCGTGTGTTTCTGTTGATAGCTGCAGTGCGTGGTTCTTCCTCTATAGCTTTTAGGTTTAATATAACTCATGCCAAAGTTGAAATGTGAATACCTCCTTAATGACTGGTCCTATCACCAAAATAAAATCTGTAGTGATCCTCAGATTCTGCCCTTTATGAAATCCTATGTTTCCAATAAAATCAAAGAAGCTTGAATCAAAAATCGAAACTGATCAATATGGGGGGAAAAAATTTGGACTCTTTTTTTCCCATATTGTCCAGCCCTAGTTGAATGAAAAAGGGTTTAAAGGTAAAGCATAATGGATTCAATTTTAGGGATTGAGTATTTTTTGTATGAATGGACAGAATCGCATTTAGACAACATAACATTTGGGATACAGTGTTACCCGTACACTCCAGTAACATCTGTTTAACATTTATCTTTTCCAGTACCTGTCCAAGCAGCTGGAGGTCCTGCGGGACATGAATGAGCAGCACGCCAAAGTGTACGAGCAGCTGGACGGGACGGCGCGAGAGCTGGAGCGCACTAACCACGCTCTGGTGCAGGACAGCAAGAGCTCCCAGCATAAGATTGAGAGGCAAGTACTGCGACCTCTCATCTACAAACATGGACTGACAACAGCTGATTAAAAGAAAAACATCACACTGTAAATGCTTAGACGAGATACACAAAACTTTACAAATCATCATATTGTTAACATTAAAGGACCCATATTACATTCTTTTCTGATCTGTTATAATCTTTTCTCATCACAAACACACTTGGAGTTGTATTTTGTTTCATTCACACGTTTAACACGCAAATCCGGCTGAGTTCTTCTCGGTGTTTTTAAACTCCATACACTTTCACTACGATCATTTGGATAATTGAAGATCTGGAATTGCTTTACTAAACAAAAGGTAAAAGGGAGCTATTCATTTGATGACATCACAAGGTGGAATAGAACATTTTGAGCTTAGACAGACTAATATTGCAGGATTACTCAAATGTGTGAGTGAAACAAAACACAACTCCAGGTCTGTTTTTGATGAGGTATTAACATTCTAAAATGGCTAAAGGATCGTTAAATAATTGTTTTTGCAGCGCTACAATTGCTTGTTTGAGGAGAAATAATGGTTCTTTTATCTTATCCTACTGGCCACTCTTCCTACTCTTTTCTGATGACTTCCTGATGATTACGTGTGGTGTGTTTGTGCCGTCAGCCTGAGCGGGTGCATCGAGGTGCTGCAGAAGCAGGTGGAGGCTCTGACGGGGCAGGTGGAGCAGCTCAGGTCCATGGAGCAGCTGCGAGTGCGGAGGGAGAAGAGAGAGCGGAGGAAGACCATCCACTCCTTCCCATGTCTGCGAGAACTCTGCACTGCGCCCAAGTATGTGAGCGCCACCCCGGGCACGAGGGACATTATGTGGATGGAACCATAAGATCACATTTTAGTCTTAGGCACTTGGGTCATTTCAGCTCTGAATTTGCTCATCTTTACTGAACTAAAGGTAAAAGGAGCTTCATGACATCACAAGGTGCAACAGAGCATTTTGATCTTTGAAAATTTAGTTAGACTTTGTTTGAATGGAACAAAACGCAACTCACAACTAGTTATGTTTTTAAGGAGGTAACGACATTAGAAACTGACAAAGCTCAAAAGAATCAATTTTCTGTAATATAGGACCTTTTGTCTTTTCAGTTTTGTTTCTATAGTATCATTATCATAAACATGTATATATTTTAAAAGGTTTTATAGGTTAAGTTTGATCTTTCAGTGTATTAATAAATGTTGAAAGGCGATGTAATAACTAATTTAAGTGAAGATTTATCACTTTATACATTACAATACGAGATTGTTTTTATTTTAACTCTTTCTCTCCAAGTCTCTCTTTCTTTTTTGAGTTTTTTTTATTATGAACAATATGTGATATTCAAAACAACTTTTACAATATTGCCCACCTCTGCTTGCTACAACATTGTAATATCTGTGACGGTATCGCCATAATTGTCTGTAGTCAGATAATGCAGACGCCTTTAAGAACAGCCTTGTCATTGGTTGTGTGTGTTCCAGGTACGAGGATGAGTTTGTGGTGGGGCGTGCGGAGAGCTTCTCGGTGGAGGTCAAACAGCAGCCCCGTGAGGAGGAGGAGAACCTGCAGCTCCGTGAGGCCGTGTCCTCCCTCAGAGCAGCCATCAGGACCGAGAGAGGGCGCAGGGACGCGGTGGAGAAGGAGTGCCACCTGCTGCTGTCGGAGTTCTCCCGACTGCAGACACGAGTGCAGGTGAGACAGGAACATGCTCCAACTCTGTCATTACTTTATTACTTACTTCAACACTCTGCACTTTTACTCTGTCCACACTGCATTTACATTCAGTTTATCTCTAATACTTTATTTTAGTCATGCTTTTTGTCTTCTTTTTTATAAACTTTTTACTATTATTACTCCTTGTTAAGTGTTACATGCGTCAAATTACCAAAGCCCATTCCAAGTTTGTGGATTTTGTTCACTTTCATTGGCAATTTAACTTTTCTGGGCTGCAGTGATTAACTGGAAGAATTATAAGTTGTGGACTATTAAAATAATCTAAATACTTAGATTATTGTACTACACAAAATACAACCAAACCCATGTTTTATCAAATAGATGGTGGCTTTATTAAATGAAATTGGCAAAATAGAATGTTAAAAGTCATTTGCTGATCTGCTGAGGCAGAGAATAAATACATTTATTATTACAAATATTACATTTACTATGCTAAATTGTTTTTCCTTTACTATGCTAAATTGTTTTTCTTACCATGTTGGTATTTGCATTTTTTTTTTCAAAACAATAAAAGGTAACATGGAGATCTAAATATATTTAGTCTTTGGCCCTTTAATACACACAGTGCAGGTAACACATTCAACCCTCACCAACTCTTTTGTTGAAGCAACAAAATCTACACTTAGTTACCAATATGCTAGAAAATGTTGTGGTTTTTACAGCTTTAATAGTTTTATTGTTTTATAGTTGTGTAGTACCTAAAAACATCCCCTCAGTCTTCTCTTTGTGCTCCTTCTCCTGCAGGATGCTGAGAGCTGTCAGGCTCGTGTGCGTGAGCTGGAGGTGGAACTCCTGGAGCTCCAGCAGCTTCGTCGTGCTCGTACCTACCTCCTCAGCAGCGACGAAGATGGACTCACCCTCACCCAAACGGTGCTCCAGAGCACCCCGGAGACTGACACCTTCATAGAGGGTGACACGGAGGAGGGAGGTGGTGTGCGGGAAACCACTCAGAATGGCCAAGGTCCCGGGGGAGAAACCTTACCTGACTCCAGCCCCGTAAGGAAGAGCTGTAGTGACACCGCCTTGAACGCCATTGTGGCCCGAGACCCTTCAGGCCGCAGGAGGGGCAGCTATGCCCTCCATGCCAACAGCGTGCGCAAACGAGGCATGTCCATTCTGCGCGAGGTGGACGAGCAGTACCACGCTCTGCTGGAGAAATACGAAGAGCTCCTGGGCAAATGCAGGCGTCACGAGGAGAGCCTGTGCCACGCAGAGGTCCAGACGTCTCGCCCAGTATCCCGTGACCCCTCCGTGAAAGACTGCGCCGCCATGGCTCCCATCCCGGCCCCGCCTCCCACCACGCCCACACAGGAGTCGCCCTCCACCCCCGAGGCCATGGAGAGCATTAGCAGGCAGGTGGAGGCAGTGGACAAGAGGCTGGGGCAGAACACGCCCGAGTACAAGACGCTGTTCAAGGAGATCTTCTCACGCATCCAGAAGACCAAGATGGACATCAAAGCCACCAAAGCAGCTAAAGCGAAAGGGAAATCAGGCAAAGCTAGCAAACACTAAATCAACTGTGTTTTTGCTACTAAACTGTGTACATGGTGTTTTAATAGCATTGTGTGCTGTTTCTAGTCCTTTTTTGACAATTGTTGTGCAAACTAGGTACATTTGGTAAAATGAGTGTGTGCTGCCTCCATTGGCCACTGCACTTTCAAGTACTACATGATATCACGTAGTACTGTATGTAATCAGAAACACGTGGCTGCAGGGGTGGAGTATGAAGTGTGGATATCTGTTAGACCAATCACACTGTACCTTATATGTCCAAACTAGGGATGTCAAAAGTATCCAAAAATCAGATACTAAAAAAGCAGAATACTAAAAAACTCACATTCAAGGACAGAAATTAACCTTTCCTAAATAACTTTAGCGTGAACAGTATAAGACCACATAGACTAGTATGGACCACAATGGAACCTACCTGGATGCCTGAGGGATTACACAGATGTAAGACCACACAGTAATATTAAAGAATACTGTGAGAGGTTTTTTATTATCATGGTTTTGGAATTGATAGTGAGTATAAAGTCTATTCCTTAGTATAGAAATCCAAATTTTAGCATAGCACGAATCTATTGCAAGAAATAAGTTACCTCATCAGAATTGCATTATTTCAGTGTTAAACTGAGCTGAGAGGAATGGGTTGCACTGGGAGCACAGAAAATGTATTGCATGTAATATAACCAACTGTTTTTAAATCTAAAAATGCTCCCTAACTGGTCTTTTCTAGCCCATTAGCCCTCTAGCCCAACTATTTATTATAATTAATCAGGTAGAAATATTTGTATTCCTGAACGCTATACTGGCTTATCCAAGAAAATTAGTATGTACTTTCTCATTAGTGTTATTTAGATAATAAAAATATACATTTTATGAGTACTTCTCAGGTTAGTATGTTCAGTATGACCCACCTGGGAGTTCCAGTACGATTTAAAATTAGACTTGTACTATTTCAGCTTTATAACAACAACTTTGATCTTTTCTTAGTTTAGACAATGTTTTTTACTGATGCCTTACTAGATTTGACAACACTCCTAATATCTTTTGCTAATTATTATACCACACTAATAAACATTTAAGTAGGCTTTGCAAAGATGAACTATACAACTTGTTTCTAATACATTGTCTTTTATTTTCATATTTTATATACGATACGTTATACAGGGGTTTTTAAAACTGTGGACACACAACCCTTTACTATTATGATGATTTATACAGATGATGACAAGAAGTAGGTGCCATTTGTGTTTGTAGTCCAGAAAAATGAGTCGGCCAATGATATGGAGGTATGAAATGTCATATGTGGAGAGAAAATGAGCGTTTGAAATGCAAAGTGTAAGTCTTCTGGAAAATGGATCAGAATGTGTTAATAGAATGTGCCTAATTTTAGTCAAGCTGTTTGTACTGTCTTCACTTTCATAGACAAAATCTTAAGTCTTAAGATGCTTAGGCTGAATAGGGTTGCTCAATATGTACTGTGTATTTATTTATGTGGGTGTGAACTCGTCTTAATATTTTGTATTATTTGGTGCCTAAATGTGAATGTCACTAAAACTGTATGTATATGTAATTTACAACTTTTATTAAATATTTTATTGTTGTAAGCAAACAAATCAGTTATTGGTTATTCACTACTACCAGACCCTCACAGCCATGAACATCACCTTGATTATGCAGCAATTTGGCCATAACGATGTGGAACTATGGATGTAAAAAATGATTCGTGCAAAGTAATAGGGAAATTACCCATTAAAGCAAAGTAAGGGGAAAGGGGTAGGCCTAGGCAGTCTAGATTCATGCAATGCGAAAATGCGTGAGTAAAGATAATTAACAATTTTATATTCAAATAATAAATACAAAATTTCTTTTTCAACATCTTAACATTTTATTTCCTTTCAATGCCGTTTCTATCTGTACTTTTTGTACCGTTGGGGTCACGATGACAGTGGATCTGACCGCGTGGCCTAATGGATAAGGCGTCTGACTTCGGATCAGAAGATTGAGGGTTCGAGTCCCTTCGTGGTCGCATTTTGAAATGGAGTCCCATTTGACATTTTTAGGCTGAGCGCTTGAAGCTGCGTTTTAATACTTATGTACTAAATGTTTTATATTGCGGCCGATCCATAGACTGTATAGGAAACGTAATGCAGGTTCTTGCTTCGCCTCAGTAGCTTCAGTCACTACAGGCAAGACCCGAACTGGCAATAGAAACGCCTGCGTGACCAGCCCTGAAGGAAATCCTCAAATTCTAGAATGTGATGCGGTCATACTCCCCGGTGCGAGCAAATGCACAATAAATGCACAAATGTCCAACCTAACCCGTTAATTTATATGACATTAGAACACACAGTAAAATTGCAGTTTAACAATAATCATTTGGGAATGTTGTGAAACAGATAATTGTGATGTAAACGGAAACCCAGCAATTAAAATAAACATAAAATTACTAACTCACCGACTAAAACATGTGCTCTGGGGACAATTTATCTACTATAAGAATTACTAACTCACTAAAACATGTGCTCTAAGGACACTTTATCTACTGTAACTTCTAGTAACTGGCCTCGTAAGCAGAGTGGCGCAGCGGAAGCGTGCTGGGCCCATAACCCAGAGGTCGATGGATCGAAACCATCCTCTGCTACAAGCTTTTTAAACTTTTGATTTTCTCCCCATGTGATTATAGCAAAGTGTCTAGTCAAGCCTCATAGACATTAAATGCTAAAATACAATTTTAAGAAATAAAGTTGTTCTCAAATTTCCAGAATGTGAATTGGTCATATTCCCAAAAGGAGGGCAAGAACTGGATTTCCCTCGTGATTACATAGTACTTGGTCGTAAAATATCCAAAAAGTAAATGCACACATGTTGGACATGATTGTTTCTTTTAACAACAATTTAACAATTTCAGCTGCCCCCATCTGTATTAAATAATATTGGCTTATAATCTGAAACTCAAAAATGACAACTTGACAAAAATGCAAAAAATGTAGTGAGAGGCATGATGGATTCATTCTGTTTGAAATATAATTATATTTGCATCAGCGCAATAAGAAATAAATTAGATTCCACCTTAATAGTACAATACTAAACACTGAACATGTAGTTGTAGACGTCAGTCAAAGCCCACTCTTCTGCTCTGTTTGATGTTTGATAACATTTTTTTCTGTTTTAGCCGTTCTTTGTTCCTCTTCTCCAAACTGAAAAGAGAATACTGCCTTAATCAAGACTTAAGCACACATAAAATACTTGTGACGTAGTAGTACCGTGCTGCTCTCAAGGCTATATCCTCTGTTGTTGGCTCATATGGTTTTTCGCTGGCCTCTGTGATAATGTCGGAGATCTTCTGTATGCAGTCACTCAGGTTCCTGTGCTGACTCCTGCTCACCTCTGACATAACCAAAAGCTCCCCAGACTTATTGATTCGGTTTTTGTTCTGTGCATCATAACATGGTGAATATAAGAAACTGAAATTAAACACTTAAGGAATAAAACACCCTAATAAAGCTGGTACACGTCACCTTTTCCAAAATTTTCTGTCTGACATCTTCTGGGATCCAGTCAGCAGTTTGTACATGGAATCGGACCTCAGCTTTTGTGTTTACTGAACAAAAAGATTGCCACAAAAGTATTGGGTATTACATCAAAGTACAAAAATGAAATTATGTATAATAGCATTAACATATAGGTTATAACAATATGTAAAAATCCATACCTTTATTGACATGTTGACCACCAGGGCCACTGCTTCTGCTGTAAGATACTGTTAATCTTTCTAAAATAAGAGGACAGCATAAATTAATGAGTAAAAAAACAAACGAAAGTATTGAAAAACGTGCAATTGGTCTGTGGATATTCACCGACTGGAATGTACACTGGACTGTCCTATAAATTAGAATAAAATAGATATATTAACCTTTTAACCGTTTCCACACATGGTTAACTATATTCATGCTTGATGGTTTCAGTAGTAAGGGCACTGACCTGAGTAGGATTCGACCCTTTGACTCCATAAGTCGCACATAACTTAAAACTATTGGTTATTTGTTTAACTACTTTACCCTGCGCTTGTATTTCATTGGAAAAACAATGTACTACTCGTGATCTGAAACAAAATAATAAAGATTGTCGAGCTACGTGCGCCGCCATGTTCATGTGACGTCATTACGTTTTTAACGCTTCAAAACAGAGCCTTAAAGACAACGCTAGAACACAGGCAGACAGCTGGCGTCATATTCCAGTTCTATGGTTGGCGTATTATTAATAAAAAGTAAAATGAGGTGTTTTCAATTTAAGTATGCTGAAAACTGACAGGTAAGAATGAATGACAAAAACAAAAGCTTAGGTTCCACCGAGATTTGAACTCGGATCGCTGGATTCAGAGTCCAGAGTGCTAACCATTACACCATGGAACCACGTGGCGGTACATGCTGCCACTCTTTTTTCAGATGTTTAAAAAGAATAAACCAAAAACTTAAAAACTACGTTATTTCCGTTTGAAAACTAGCGTTATAAATTATATCAATATTATATTATATTTGATTTGTACCTTTTTTTCACTCAAGAAGCCATACACATGGAGATCATACACTGCCCTCCAGCGGTGGAATCTAATACTACACTTTTTTCGAAAACACAACAAAACAAAACAACAAACAAAAAAGTGAAGAATCCCCCTAAAAACTTAATATTTTTCAATTACAAGATAATACCGCTAAAATGAAATATGCTACCTTGAATAATTGCATTCTTACTGAGAATAGGTTTACCTTTCCACAGACCTGACCTATGACTAATCTATTAATCTCATCTGGTTTATTTTCACTACAAAACGCACATCCCCGAAAAGACACAGCCATATTTTCCATACAATGCTGTCCTAAACCACTGTCTTACACTAGGTAATTAAAAAAAAAATCAAATTGCAGTTGTTTAAATACATTTATTTGACCAAGAAAATGGAAAGTGGAAACCTGCAGAAACCAAACTAATTTGCGTCTTAAAAGGAGCTTTTCACATGATCAGTGTGGGACATCTCTCACCAGAGCCTAGAGTTTTGTTATAGTCTTGTGCTTTCTTCCTCAAACCACAACACTGCCCTGTGATTGGTCCAATGGCTCCAGGACCTTCTTGCTGTGATGCTGGTGTACTATTCCACAGTTGTACCTCTCCATGTTTTGTAAATGTCTGGCCATATATGTGTGCTCTAGCCCCTCACCCATCTCAAGTTTGACCTGTGTGGGGTCAAAGGTCATATACACGTGTCCCTGACCTCTTGCACCAATAACTTCCCTGGTTTGTACAGATATAATGGGCATGAGAAGACATTAGGATTGATCAGGTCAGATTGGGTGGAAATTTTTTAAAGCACTATGTGGGAATATTCTCTTTCTCTTGTGTTGCTATTGGAGATGATGTATGATCCATCTACTGGACTTTATGGTATGTGCACAAACTTGGACATATCTTTTACTAAGAACTATTGTGTCATCAAATTGTGGTTAATTAATCTATGAGAAGACCACCTAAAACTTCCAAAATTACGATACAGTTTAGTCAATAAGAAACACTTCTAAAGGTCCATAATAACTTCCTTTAATTAGAGTTGCTCTGGTGACAGTTGCTCTGGGATACGATGGACATCAGGGAACATTTCTAGCAGACACATGAAATCATCAGTTTGTATCTTCACAATGTAACAATTATAACATGACACCATCCTATTCAAATTGTGTGTGTGCGTATGTGTGTTGCAAACGTTTTTGTGTTTAGTCCTGGTTTAGTTCGTGTTAAGTCTAGGTTTGGTCCTGGGTTAGTCCAGGTTTAGTCTGGGTTTAACCTGGGTTTAATCCTGGTTTAGTCTTGGGTTAGTCTTGGTTTAGACTTGTTTTAG
Organism: Scartelaos histophorus; assembly: GCA_000787155.1. Lineage (NCBI taxonomy): Eukaryota > Metazoa > Chordata > Actinopteri > Gobiiformes > Gobiidae > Scartelaos > Scartelaos histophorus. The sequence continues at coordinate 21,623 of KN488715.1, read as the reverse complement.
TCCTGGTTTAGTGTTGGTTTAGTATGGGTTTAATCTGAATCTAATATTTTATTTTATTATATATATTTGTATATTTATTTTAACAATATTAATTTTGGCGGCCCCCATATTGTGACGTCATTTGAAACCTTGAGGCGGAACCTTTGTTTGTCAGTCTTTGTTCCGGTAGGGGGCATTATCCAAATGATCACAGCTGGTAAGCAAAACAAAACAGTCCAGCTATTTCAACTCGAACAAATCCGTTTTATACATTTCTAACAGTCAAGAAAACTGGAACGTATATCGAATTTCAATTGCATATTTTTATACTACTAGCACGTTGGGCCATTATTAAACCGTGTACACATGTAGATAAGAATTTAAGCTAACGCTACAAGCTAAAGATAGTCACGAGAAAGTGAATAATCTCCATAATTTAATTGCGACATTTAGTCCTGCGGTAGGTGTGACAGGCTTCTGGTTATCATCAACCCTGTCCTAGTAAATTTTAGTTATTCCAAATTAGATACAATGTTCAGATCAGGCCGGAGATCGATCATGCTAGCGTTTTAACTAGTTCAACATCTAAACAGATTAATCCACAGCGGACATGGGCTACGCTTACCATCGAGGTGTGGTCGTTTGGATGTGAAATCATGCGGTAGACTCCACTATTGAGAAACAGTGGCTGTGGTGAAAAACATAAGCTCTTTGTCAGTGATCGGAGCTGTCATCTTCCTTCACCATGCCGGGGATGGTGGCTTTCGGTCGGCGCTGGGGCATTGCCAGTGACGACCTGGTTTTCCCTGGATCTTTCGAAATGCTGATCCGAGTGCTCTGGTGCGTGGATTTGATCGGTATTCTGTCACTGATAAACGTGATTTGAAATGTTTAATCTTAATGTGTGTGTCTGTACAGGTGGATTGGCACGCTGATCCTGTACACTTATCATAAAGGGCATTTTGATTGCAACGGCGGTGGAGTGCTTCTCAGCTACATTGTTGGCTTGTTGGTCATCCTAGGATTCATCATTTTCTCATTAGCTGCTATTGTTTACGTCAGTGCACAAGGTAACACTGGATAGAAAAAAAAAACAAAACTAAACATTTACACTGCAAATTTCTCAGATCTGGCCAATATTTTAAAACTTATATCAAGTTATTCATTTTGTTTTCAGATTTATTATCTACTTACTAGTTCTTAGACTGCTTAATTCTAGTCTAGATCTATTTTAAGATAACTTGTCAAGTTGTCAAATTATTTCTCTATACAGCAAAATCATTTCACTACTTTTATGCAATTTTCTGATAGATTTAAGTGTTTATATCTTAAGCTTTTTTGCAGATGCCAATATGAGTGTGACATTATTAAATTTTTACAGCATGGAGTCCAGCTGTTCAGAAGTGGGTAGAGTAGTCAAACATTTTGCTAAAACTTCAAAAATACTTCAATGTAATGTTAATCAGGTAGAAAAATAAACTTGTGGTGCAAGAAGTTACTCGGCTAAGAGTGAGTTTAAATGTAACTGGCGGAAAACATCAAATAATAATAATCTGCAACTAAAATATAGTGGTAGAGTAGTGCAAGAAACACAAATGACTTGTAGACTGACAGTGGGAAGAGGAACCACAAGCTTTTCTCAAGAGTTACTTCAATAAAATATTACTCAATTAGGAATAAAAGCAACCTGCTAGAACATAACAGTTTTAAGTAAAGAAAAAGTAACAAAAGATAATATAGTAAATGTAGTCTGAGTTCTACCCACCTCTGGAACTGATACCAATATCCAAAATATTTCTTGTGGATGAGGCCAATATTAATATTTAAGATCTATAGCAAGTTACATTATAGTGAAATTTGCTTATTCATTTTTCAGTTTTGTTAAAAATAACATATGAACCTTTCTGTGATATATATTAAAAAAAGCATGATTATGTAAATATATAGCCCTAGACAGTATTTTTGCCTGATTGTTCTTCAGTTTGCATAGAAAAAAACGGGAATGGACTTAAAGAATTGCAGTCTTTGCTTCATTGAAATTGTGATTTTGATATGAATGTTAATAATCTAGCAGCCTTTTATCTAACAAGAAGTTCTTTCCTAGGCACTATTACAAACCCTGGTCCACGCCGCTCCATCACTGCTCTGGTGTACCTGCGAGCTCTCCTCTACCTACCAGAGCTGGCCTGGGCATGTCTTGGGGTAGTGTGGGTGTCTGATGACAGCAGAGGGTGCGACCCTGCCACTGTGGGGGCGGTCATTGCAGCTGTTGTTGCCAGGTGAGTTTACAATAGAGGCTTGATTAGTTACATTACAGTACAATTTGTATTACAAGACTTGAGCTACTTCATGATTCAACTAAGTCTCATGATACAAAAGAATCTCCAGTATGTATTCTAATTACACATGTATTTAGTTTTCAAATTTATGTTCATGTTTTGTTTTTTTAAACATGTGATAGGCTAATCAAATTGTCAAATAATAAATCAAATAATCAAAGTGTTGGTCAGATTGGTTGCACTCCTGCTCTATTGAGTTGTGTGGGGCCCTGACTGCATGACCTAATGCAGAGGTCTTCAACAGGAGGGTCTTCATTTTTGAAAGATGAGGGTCAACTGTTTTTCAGTGGGTTTTGTCTGTTCGCATTTTCATCATATCTGTCTCTCTTGCTTCCTTCCCTCATCTCTCACTCCCTGTCAAATTGCAAACACGTCTGCCCGGATTTGATTGTTCTTTCAAGGCTACATGTGAAGAGTTCTGTTATTGCGTCGCTTTTACACACGGCGAAACTTAACCTCCACATGTACTACCGCACATTGGGAAGGGGTCAGGCAACTTCATTCTCTAGGTGTATTAACCAGGCTCTGCACTCCACATCCTCCTCTCTCTCCAGGAAGTGACTGGGAGAGGAGGGGGAGCAAACAGGAGAGGAGGGGGAGTAGTGTCTTTCCTCTCACTCCTCAGATCAGAATGACCAAAAAAGTTCACTGTCCCATATCAAACTCTTGCCCATGCACGCTGTGGCTCCTCTCTCGTTTAATCAGATCATTAAAAATAGTCACACTTTGAGCTTATTTTTGGTGTTGTTATTGCTTAATTGTCCTGGCCTTCTCAGCCACTGCGAACCCTCACAAAGTGCAGCTTAAACCTCAGAGTTTAGCTTTAGTCAGACTCAGGCTTATTTCTGTCATGGAACAACTTGAGGGTTAAACTGGAGATGGAGCTAGTTTCAGCTCAGGATTTCAGGATAAGCCTGGACTTGTTAAGCAACTTCAATGGAATACTCCCCAAGTACTGAATGTACAGTAACAGAGTAGTTATGTTTATACACAAGGCCCAATCTAATATAAAACACAATTATATGATAGATATAGATATAGATATAGATATAGATATAGATATAGATATAGATATAGATATAGATATAGATATAGATAGTGGGGGTCCCTGCTCCAGCTTTCCATCAGATTGGTGGTCCCTAGCCTGAAAAAAAACATTGAAGACCCCTGACCTAAAGGATAATGTGTCTGACTTTGGATTGGGTTTGGGTCCCTTTGTGGTTGAATTTCTTTCTTTCAAATGATAATGAATGATCTTTTTAGCCAGAGAAAAAATGTGGTCAGCTTTCATAAGAGTAGGAGGAGACATTCAGCAAATTTCCATAGCTGGGGAAAATGTTTGGGAAGAGGTGTTTTCATGGCCTTACATATGGGTTTTTACTGTGGCATTTCCAGAATCATTTAAGACTTATTGATCAGAATTACTTTCCAGATGGCCTATCTAACCGCTCTCCTCCCTCCCTCTCAGTTGGATCATCCTGCTGTTCACCGCTGTGGGTGTGGTATTTGTGTTCGACCCCCTGGGCAGCACTCGTCGTGGGGAGGCCTCCATGGAGCCCCTGGGCGTGAGGGACATGGAGAGCAGTGAGGGGAGCCAGTTCTTGTCCACAGCTCGCTCTCTGGCCGTGAAGGTGTGGGAGAGCCGCCTCAAACTGCTCTGCTGCTGTCTGCCCCAGGACGACAGCCACAGAGCAGCCTTCTCCAGCATCGCCCAGCTTGTCAGCAGATTCTTCTCTGTAAGGACCAGGTCACACTAAACACTATCTGGTTTTGGCTCACTTGTATCCATTCGGACACATTTCCTGACACAATAAATTATTGTTAAAATTGGATTATTCTGCTAAATATCTGGCATCCTCAATCAGGCCTTCTTCATTGTCCCAGTGAGGACAATTCTAACGTGTTTCAATTCTAACAGCATTATGTGTACATTTGTTTTTTGACTTACCCACTTTTTATTGGATTTTACATACATTTTGAAAAGTATTCCTCTTATTTTGGTTATATCATTTGAAAGCTTATAGTGCCCTATGTTCACACTGCCAATGCAAAAGCGGCTTTATAAATTATAAAAATATATAAAACACTGTCAGAGAAGACTAATTCAATTGTACACAATTATTTTATTAATGAGTGCTGACTGAATTACACCATTTCACTAATTGCTCAGTTTTAATATTTGGTTAAATGTGTATGAGCATTCCATGAAGTGACAATCAATCAAGCTTTCTTTCACATTCCAATGGTCCATATAGAACATTTAAAAACAGACAGAAGACACATAAAACAATAATAACATCCTATAGTCCCTATAAGCAGTCCAACAGTTTAACAGCCACGATGATCTGCCATAAGTGTGTATGGAAGTGATGTATTAACCTGTTGTTTGTGTGTGACAGGACACAGACCTGGTTCCCAGTGACATTGCTGCCGGTTTGGCTTTGCTGCACCAGGAGCAGGACAAGAAGGAGCAGAGCAGAGACCCGGACTCAGTAGCAACCCACAGCCCCTCCTCCCCCCTCGTCAGTACTCTCAGTTTACCTGTGTAATCAACCTTTCACTGAGATTTCATTTTATGTTGACACTTCCTGTTTTTGTTCTGCAGGAGGAGGACCTGGAGACAGAGCTGGAGAAGGCGACTCACTGTATGCATTTTGCAGCAGCTGCGTACGGATGGCCCTTGTACATCTACTCCAACCCTCTGACCGGACCCTGTAAACTCACCAAAGATTGGTAAGAAATGCCCCTGCTGCTCACACTCACAAAACCTCAAAAGTAGGACTAAACATGGATCTAAACCTGGAACAGAATAGGACTAGAATAGGACTAGAATAGGACCAGAAAAGGACCCGAACAGGACCAGAACAGGACCTGACTAGGACCTGATGAGGACCACAGTAGAACCAGAACAGGACTAGAATATGACTAGAATAGGAATAGAACTGGATCAGAACTGGATCAAAGTCTACAGAAGGACTAAGTGAAGCTAGACTTACTATAAGACAGCCAGTCAGCTTTTGTCGCATGTAGATCTCAAACTTGTAAGATTGAGCAATCAGATTTTATAATTGGATGCAGTAATCTGAAATTTATCCCAAATGTCAGCTTCACTTTTACAATCCATGAAAAATGTTCTTATTTATAAGAGTAAAGTTGGATAATTCAGCTTTAATTTGGCAGTTTAACTTAAATATAAACGCACTTTTTCACTGGGCACATAAGCTGCATTTACCTGAGTCATATTACATTACCTACCTGTTCTGTATGTTTCAGTTGTAGAAGTCAGACAACCGAGTATGAGATCGTGGGAGGAGACCATCTTGGCTGTCACTTCTCTTCCATCCTGCAGAGCACTGGTTTACAATACAGGGACTTCATCCATGTCAGCTTCCACAACCAGGTACTTCCTTTTTTATAGTCACTGAAATAAATACCTTCTACATTCCATATCTTACGAGGTGTCGCTCTCTACAGATTTACGAGATCCCCTTCTTCGTGGCGTTGGATCACAAGAGGGAGGCCGTGCTGGTGGCTGTGAGGGGGACACTGTCTCTTAAGGTACATGCTCCATAAGCATGGGTTATTTATTGATATTTTTATGTTCCATATGACCTATTTGAGTACTTTTCAGAGCTTTTCACCATGTTATAGTTGTTTCCCCTCACCATTTCCTCATCCAAAGTTGTATTTGGAGTGATTCGTGCATGTATGAGTAATCTTAAAAGTCCTATATTACACAAACCTACATACCTGGAGGGTTTTTTTTCATTCATATACTGGATGTTTGAGTAACCCTTTTTTTATTAGTCTGTCCACATTCCAAAGCTCAAAATGCTCTCTTCTACCTTGTAATGTCATGTAGTGGTAGTTTTCAAGTTCACAGCTGCATTTTACCTTTTGTTTAGTAACGATTGGCAAGGCTGAAATTATGCAGTTTATGAAGTTGGAGCACTTCCTGTATTACAACATGACATTACAGAGATGGAACAGTGTGTTTTTTTGTTTGAGAGTAGAAACGTGTGAATCATAACACTATCCCAGATATCTTTGTGATGAGGAAACAACATTAAAACAGATGACAAAATAGTGTAATATGGGCCCTCCACCAACATACACCCACTGCTTTGTGCTTACTACTTTATGTGGGCACTGCAGTTTTAACACAACTCAGGAGACTTGTTTCATTTATTAAATTGTTTTGGATGAATATTGTGATTCTAAAATGTCAAAATTCCACCATAATGATCCATGGGTGTCATAGATTATAACTATATAGCAGACAGAACTATAATTGGTGTCCAGAGCGAAACAAAAACACATGCACATAGGTCAAACAGCCCCACGGCTCACAGGGTTGTCTATTCAAATTCCTCCTAATTGAATTCATAACTTTAGTATATCCCTAAACATATCCCTAAGTATCCCTAGTATATCCCTAAATATTTAAAAATGTTTAATTTCCCTGAATGGGATTAATAGAGGGTTTATTGTTTATTTTCAATTTGTTTTTTCATTTTGTTTGGCCAACTTAAAGCTGTGTTGTGTAACTTTTGAAGGTGAGGGTGAAGGTTTAATACTTTATTTACTTTGAAACATTCCAGACAAAGTAATAACATTTGAGAGACCCTCCACCAGAAAAGTTTAAAAATTCACCTTTACCTTTAAATTGATGTCATATTTTGTTATTGTTTTTGTTTTCTTTTATATTTCAAGTATAAATTTGTAGTCAGAAACCAAAAAGCAGCCTTGCATCCAATCAGAGAGACAGAAGTATAGAGCAGCTGGTCATGCTTAAATGCCCTAGTGATGCCACATATCACAAACTCTTAAAAGGGGAAGTGAGGCTTAACCTGCTGTACATGTACTGGAAACTTGATTATATAGATCAGATCCTCCTTTTTATGAAATGAAAGTATTGCACCTGACTTGTCGAAATAGTAGCCACTGCTACACATACAGCTAATCAAAAAGTCATGGGGAAATTTGAGCTACCAAACCAAAAAACAAAAAAGTCCCAAAAAATAAATTCAATAAGTTCAATAATGAAATATAATGATATACTTATATCTATATTTACAAAGTTTCTACTGATTTCATTGCACTGATCACTGTCTGGGTACATATGGCATATCAGATACAAATCCACACAGGACTATATCCATATTTTCCCTAATCCAAGTTTACCATTTTCCTTTTCCAGGATGTCTTGACTGATTTATCTGCTGAATGTGAAAACCTGCCACTAGAGGGAGTCTATGGAGCCTGCTATGCTCATAAGGTAATGAAGTGACTCAACCTGAATATATCTCATGTGTTTTAGTGTCTGCTTTGTCTGCTCTATACATTTTGTTAACACATAATAAATCCATAATAATAATAATAATAATACATTTTATTCTACAGGGAATATGCCAGGCAGCCGGTTATATCTACAAGAAGCTTATCAATGATGGCATCCTCAACCAGGCCTTCTCGATCGCTCCTGTGAGAACAATTCATGTGTCTTGTTGTATATTGAAGTACATATAATAGGTTCAACTACTCAATTTACTCAAACATAGTCAACATCATTATATTTAAAGAGGGGTATTATGCTTTGTACCATGTTATAATGTTGTTCTCTCATCAAAAACATGCCCGAAGAGGTTTTAAAATGTCATCCATGCATGCTTCATTTAGTTATCTCTGCTGAGCTCATTAGCTAAGATTCTGTCCAATGCTCCCATACGATAATTCTCCATAAATATACAAAAACATACAACTTCACAATCCTGATGTGATGTGCAGTAGTTTCATTCGTGGAGTACCCATACCAAGAAGACGTTTGGAAAAATGTGATTACAACTTCTGGTGGGGTCCGTTCATGGTGGCAAGTCTGACCTAATCTAGAAACAATTAGAAAATATCCCAGTTTTCTTCATCTACGTTACATTGTAGCATTGCGTTATGTTTAGCTAATCAACACTTACAACCGTACCTCAGTTGTCGGTAGAGCCCAGTGTCGGTAACTACACTAGGAGCTGTAATCGCATCTTTCCAGACCTCTTCCTGGTTTGGTTTGTGATGTAAGCATGAATTGAGCCTACTGTGTTGTGATAGTGCTCTGAAGAGGGAGTAACTCCCATACGATAATTCTCCATAAATATACAAAAACATACAACTTCACAATCCTGATGTGATGTGCAGTAGTTTCATTCGTGGAGTACCCATACCAAGAAGACGTTTGGAAAAATGTGATTACAACTTCTGGTGGGGTCCGTTCATGGTGGCAAGTCTGACAAAATCTAGAAACAAGCATGAATTGAGCCTACTGTGTTGTGATAGTGCTCTGAAGAGGGAGTAACTTAGTAAAGAGAGCAAGGGGAGGGAGGACTCAAAACATCAAAACATCAAAACAAAAATTACAATTTTTTAAAACGTTTTTGGCCAAGATAGCATTTTCAAAACGATAAAAAGTAACTGATTTAAATGATTTTCTGTGTAAGCAATGAATACCCTGTAAGTGTAATATCCCCTCTTTAAGATTCAGTGAAAAATCTTGCCTACTTTTCCCTAGAATGGCACTTTTGGTCAAGTTTATTCTGTTAATTCTGTTTGATTGGTATCAAATGATGTAAAATATTTGCCATTGTTTAACCAGACATTAAAATGACTAAAAGATGTAATGGTTTAGCATAGTGATGGTGTTGTGTACTGCCCCTTGCAGGAATATAAACTGGTCATCACTGGGCACAGTCTGGGTGCGGGCACAGCTGCTCTGTTGGCCATCATGCTGAAAAATTCCTTCCCCACGTTGAAGTGCTATGCCTTTTCACCACCAGGGGGACTAGTGAGGTAAGGGCTTCTATGAAATATTAGTGTCCTATTCAAATTTATTTTCTGTTTTTAAAAAGATAGTTTGTAATGTCATTATTAAATCAAACTGGCTTGATTCAGGACAAATGTAAAAATAAAATATTAAAGATGCACTATGTAACTTTTCTAGTGGAGGGTCTGTCAAGTGCTTATCTTCATGGAGATGTTATTACTTTGCCCTGGTATGTTCCACATCATAGCCTTTATGAAACAGCAAACAAAAAAAATATTGAAAAACATGCATTCTTATTGGGAGCGAGCCCACCTTTCCACAGATCTAACCTGTAACGTTGCCTTGTGGCTTCACTTGCTTGTCTCCATGGAGATATACAAGTTTAACAGTGGAATATTCTGGGAAAAATAAGAATATTAACAGACAATGGATTATAGACAAACAGGTAGATTTCTCTCCACCAGTAAAGTTGCATAGTTCATATCCAGTGTATTCCTTTTAAAAAGTGTGTCTCGTATTAATATCGTTGGCCACTACCTTCCATTTTAGATTTTGTATATTGTTATTCGAGCATGTGAACACAGTCTGGTTTATATGACCATAGGTCATATAAAGTACTTCCCCTGTTATAAGTAATATGACTAAATGACCCCTCATAGTTTCTTCTGTGTTTTTAACATTTTTATTTGTTTTTCTGCAGTAAGGCCTTGGCCGATTACTCCAAGGACTTTGTAATATCTGTTGTTTTGGGGAAAGATCTCGTTCCCAGGTAAGATGAAACTACTTTATTAAAACGTTTACTTTCTTATGGAAAAAACGGCAAACAGAAAAGTGCATATGCATTTAGTAACCGGTCTATTACAGGCCTGAATGTGATGCTCAGTCTATTTGTGGAACTGCCCTGTTATTATAGGCACACAGTGCTTCTGTACTGCTGTCTATTTAAATGTCACTTTTCCGCACAGACTAAGTCTTCCAAACATGGAAGATTTGAAGAGGAGAATTCTTAAAATAGTGTCAAACTGCAACAAACCAAAGGTAAGTAACTGTTTACCAATGGCCATATTCTACTGGCATTTAGATGACTAATATTAATAATAGTAGTGCATGGATGTATGCAGCTCATTTCATTATTTGGTTGTCACGTGCATGATTTGATGAAGGTTAAAATCATATTTCAGAACCTTTTCCGTGGACAGTGGATACTGATGTGTTCCTACATTTTTAGTGCAGTACAGTAAATATCCTAAATGAAGAAAACAAAACAAAACATGACTTTATATGTTGGCTAAAAACTTGCACAGTGGAGCTTTAATTAAAATATACTGAGATATTAAAATTGTTTGTTGCATTCACATGGCATTCATGTTCTTGTTTTATCTTATTTTGACAAATGAAACATGGCCAAGCAAGCAACAATGTAAATAATAATGGCAAAACCAGGTGCCTTTTACAGTATTTATTAAATTGAAACTGTACACATGAGGGTACATAGTGTGCCCTCTACAGGATTTTAATTTGTTTCAAAACAATAAAACTGCATACATTTTTATCTAATTATTTTTATGGAACAAGTCCTAACTAAGTTAAATGCTAATTGTTTTCTGAAGATGTGGCAGCTCAGCAGATGGTGCTACTGTTTCCTTTGAAATGCCGGACTATGTGCCGTTTAAAAACAAAGCTTGTCTTGTTAATTCTTGTCTTTATAATTGTTAAAAGTGACCTCATACCAGGAAGAACAAAAACATGGATATCCCCCATTGTGCTTCTCTGTTTGCTATTGCTATTGTCTTCTGAGCTATTGCTAGGCCACAGTGTGTTGTGCTTTGCTAATGTTAACGCATCAACGGCATTTGTCCTGCTCATAGATCCATGATCCTACTGCAACCCAGAAGAATATTTGAAACAGTCTTGATGAAAAAAAAGTTAATGCTAGCTTATCTGCATTTTTAAATTACGCTATTGACTTTATGTAGGCCATGGAACATTTTTGTCTTGAAGAAATATATATATATATAATATAATTAATTGAGAAGCATAGTAGAGTATTGTTCAAGTTGAACTTTTCTTGTTATTGTTTTGTGTGAAATATTCCACAGTATGGTATTAAACATATCTATCTGATATTTACTGAGTTGCCTTTATGGCTTTGTCTTGAAAAAAGAGAAATGTGATGTTATTTCTAAATGACTGGTGACCAATGAGCTTCTTTGTTTCAAATATGCCACTTAAGAAAAACAAATGTGATTGGACAATCATGTCCATGATCATGAGAGATATTCTGGATTTCACCTTTGTTCATTTCTGTTGACAGACTATGTATATATTACATTTAGTTTAGATTACATTAAATTAGAAATACTTAATTATCTCAAGGGAAACTCATTTGATAATGTTACATAATGATAACAACAGCTCAATTATAGTGAAGCATTATACAGGTGTATGATGTGTGCGACAAACAACTTCCAGAGTGTGTCCATGGATCAGAACAGAGACAACAGCCTGTACCCAAAGCTGCAGTGGGTAGTTTCATGTGGATTAAGGTCTACTATAGAATTCTTCACCTCTCTTTGAGCTAACTCTGTATTCTGAACAGTATCAGGTGAACCCAGCCTATAGCACATCCCTGTTCCTCCATGTAACCACTAGCCTTGTGTGTTCCAGTACCGTATCCTGCTGCAGGGCTGTTGGTACGAGGTGTTCGGGGGCGACCCGGACGACTTCCCCACAGAGATGGACAACAGGCGGGAGGAGATGCTGAGCCAACCGCTCCTGGGGGAGGAGTCTCTTATCATCCGTCAATCCTCGTCCTATCAGAGTCTGGCGTCCGATGACTCTCCCGCCCACTCCACCAC
>JACN01110857.1:0-29962 GCA_000787155.1 Scartelaos histophorus | reverse complement strand
ACACACGCACACACAGGTGGGAGGGGTCAGTGCACACACCACAACACACTGCAGTGACAAAAGCCTCTCTGGGTTTTAAAATAAAAACACAAAAACACACCAAAGTGATGTCAAAGTGAAGTCATGTCAAGATTTTTACCAGAAACCCAAGGTGCACCTTGGAACTTTTCTAACAACTGTCCACAGAGGTGTTACTGTTTTGTCTAGAATGTTCCACAGTGACATTAAACCTCAGTCTCAGTTAAAACAAGACCAGACCAAGTTAGAGGTCACATCATAGCACATACTGTGGAACATTCCAAGCAAAGCAATGACAGTGGTTGATTCAAGAAGGGCATCTGATGTAAAATGATGATATAAAAGGAGTGACAAAACGCAATGCTAGATTTACAGCTATTGAAATATTCATTCTTTTTTCATCAGTTATTGTATTATGCATTTGAATTTAAAGGCTCTGTACTTATTTTCATGTATTTTTGCAAAATGTGTCTTCCCCAGTGCAAAACTATTATATTTGCAACTTTTGAGGTCAAAATAAACTTTTTTACTGTCTGCATCTTATTAGAAAGCATTTTATTGACTGAGAATCAGGAAGTACAGTCAACTTGTGCATGCTAGTTGTTGTTAGCATAACCATGACAACAGAACTCCGCTATGGTCTCCAAGAGCTGTGAAAAACTAATATTACTCAAGCAGAAGCACAAAACAAAACTACGGATGGAAATTCGCTTTATGGCTACAATCTGGCGTGTTTACATTCGTGCTTCTGTCATGTATGTTCATTAACATGCACTGTCCCAATCAAATAAACAAACAAATAAATAAAATAGTGGTCCAAGAAATTACTCAAGTAAAACAATATTTGGACTACTCAAGTAAGAGTAACTTAAAGAGTAACTATCAGGGTTAAGATCTGATATATAATTTTAAGTGAATGCAATTTGAAGGAAAAACATTCCCAAAATCTGTTATTTTCAAAGAACTGACACAAACATGAGACAAACTATATTAGATCTGAAGGAGCTGCAAAATCATTTCACATTGTTACATAAAGATTTTGTCACTTTAGACTCATCTACTCATCTACAAGTACTGTTACTCAGACGGATGCTGTTATAAGTACTCTGAGAAGTACAATTTCTTTAAACGGTCTATATTACGATGTTTTCTGATTTATGTTCTAATGGAGTTTCCTCAGCAAAAACGGACCTGTAGTTGTGTTTTACTTCATTCACATATTTAACACACAAACCCTGCACATTTAGGCTCTTTTGTCCAACAGTCTCCACTTGTGACTTCTTGTGGTGATATTTGGACTACTCAAGTAAGAGTAACTTAAAGAGTAACTATCAGGGTTAAGATCTGATATATAATTTTAAGTGAATGCAATTTGAAGGAAAAACATTCCCAAAATCTGTTATTTTCAAAGAACTGACACAAACATGAGACAAACTATATTAGATCTGAAGGAGCTGCAAAATCATTTCACATTGTTACATAAAGATTTTGTCACTTTAGACTCATCTACTCATCTACAAGTACTGTTACTCAGACGGATGCTGTTATAAGTACTCTGAGAAGTACAATTTCTTTAGACGGTCTATATTACTATATTCGTTTTCAAGATGGCGCCCGTTTTCAAGACGGCGCCGCGCACGGACGCCCAGGCTACAGCGCTCTTAGTGTTTTGTCTGTTTTTGTTCTTTTTTCCTGTGTCTGCGTGCTCCTATTCCCGTGAGGAGCTACTAAGTCACAGAACAACGACTCCCGCTGACTTAATGCCGGTTTTTCTGGTGGGCGCAGCTGAATTAGCCTGCATTTTGGCTAAAAAATCATCACAGCGGCGGAGAAAGAGAGGGAAGAGAGCGGGTGTCCTCGTGCGCCTACGGAGGCGTGGCACTCGCTCACCTTTACCTGGGATTTTTCTTTCCTAACACTGTATGACCGTATGTACTAATGTTCCATCGTATTCTGTGAATACCTTCTAATGCCCTTAAGGAATAATATAGTTATTTAAGTTTTAGATTTAGATTTAGTCTTCCTGCCCTTATCTTTAAAATTGAACATTTGATTGTTTTGTGTTTTGTGTTTTGTGTTGTGTGTTGCGCTGAAACCAAAAAAAGTTCCTAACTCGTGAATTGTCTTCACTTTCACTGGTCATGGCAATAAAAGTTTTCTGATTCTGATTCTGATTCTGATATTACGATGTTTTCTGATTTATGTTCTAATGGAGTTTCCTCAGCAAAAACGGACCTGTAGTTGTGTTTTACTTCATTCACATATTTAACACACAAACCCTGCACATTTAGGCTCTTTTGTCCAACAGTCTCCACTTGTGACTTCTTGTGGTGATACAGGACGTGCTCCACTGTGTTTTTAAACCCCACACACCATCATTTAGGTTATTTTAGCCCTGGAATTGTCAATCTCTACTCAACTAAATTTAAAAGGAATCAACTTTTTTTTTTATTAAAATCTACCATCACAAGGTGGAACAGAGTATTTAGAAGTTTGGAGATGCAGACAGGCTGATAATAAAGGGTTATTTAAACATGTGTGAATGAATCAAAACAACTTGAGGTCTGTTTTTGAGGATGGAACAAAAGTATAATATGATTTTAAGCTCACAAGTCAATTTTGCGTAATATAGGATTGTTAAAAAGTTACTTAATTATACTACAACTGTACTACTACTATTACAACTACTACTCTGCTCAAAATGCATGAATGAGGAATAACTTTGGACCACTATAAACTGTTTTAAATAAACTATAGTTCTGTTGTTTACGTCCTGAACATGGTAAAAATCTGGTACATGCCCTTAAAACAGCAGATCTCATATCTATCTATATTTGGGATGCGTTTCTGTGACATTTTTGTGGTGATGTGATGTCAAACTTTAATATGTGAACTCCCCATGTTACACAAGTGTCCCAGCTCATAGTCCCTGGATGTACATGTGCATGTCCAGAGGTCATCATGCATCATTAACCGTATGGAAAAACATCTCAGATCATGCCATTCAAACGCACAGCACACAGCGTCCTACCCATCTCCTCCTGAGTGCAGCCCAGCATGGCCTCTACGGGGTCACATACACTTTATTATACAGGAACATGTGTTATATGTGAGACTATTATGGGCTGTCATCATGGTTACCTCTCTTCCTCTTCCTCAGGTCCCTCATGGCGGCACGGATCAGCCGTCTCTCCTCAAAGTCTTTGGACTCATCCAGCTGCAAAAGGAGAAATGCACTTTAGCTATGATGAATAGTTTTGTGGTAAATAAGTACAATTGGATTTATTAAATTACCATTGTATATAATTTTGATGTCTAACTTTGTACACTAAATGGTGTATGTTTTATAGTCATCTAACTGTATTCTATTTAAGACTCGCTGTGGCTCTTATTTTACTCAATTTCTTGAGAGCGCAAAAACGAATAGCTCTCTGGCATTTTCATTTTGTAAAAGAAGCTCATCAAAGGAAAGAGGTTGGAGACCATTGTGCTGACGAGTGCATCTAAAGCTTTGACTGAAAAGATTAATGATTGAATATATATACAAAAAAATAAAATAAAATAAAAAAATACTGTTCTGCCATTACACCAGGGAAAGATTATAACATATCACCTGCATACAGCTTGGGAAAAAAATAAGAGACCACTGCATTTTTTTTCTGAACTCATCATCTCTACATGTGTGACAGTCGTTCCATTCCAGCGTCTGTTGAATCCAACACAAGATCAGCTCATTCTGCTTCACCCGAACCAAATCTGATTTAAAGACGAACAGGATAAAAGCCACTGCTGTGTTCATGAAGCTGTGACATGGCTTAATCCAAATATTGATTTCTGAACTCTGAACTTCCAAAGTTATTGTGTTGTTTTAAAATTAATCTGAATGAGTCTTCTTTTCTTCACATTATTTGAGGCCTGAAAACATAGCATAATTTTTTTCAAATAAATGCTCTAAATGACAATATCTTTATTTTGGAATTTGGGAGAAATGTTGTCAGTCATTTATAAGATAAAACAAAAATGTTCATTTTACTCAAACACATACCTATAAGTAGTAGTGGTAGAGAAACTGATCATTTTGCAGTGGCCTCTTATTTTTTCCAGAGCTTTATACATTGGAACAGTCTGTAGTCTGTACTCTCAGACTTTAACAAAAAAAAACAAAAACACATATCCAGGTGTGTTTCATTCTTAGTTTATGGACAGACCAGGACTCATGTGAAGCTCAGAACCTCCCTGAGCTGCAGAGGCTGCACTAGCACTGACTCATGATGGTGCAGGAGTTGGGGTATGTTTGTGTACTTGTGTGCAGCTTAATGCCCCCAAGGCCCAGGGTTTAAACATGGACACCCACTAAAGTGAATGTGTCCAACCTAAGCTCTATGGGAAATACTTTCTGGGCAAGAGGGTTTTTTCCATGCAGTACCAAGGAGTGGCCACTAATCCAACTCGATACAGCTCTAAGCAGTAAGCCCCTATCCCAGGTTCAGTTTGGATGCCTCTGTTAAACCGGGAGGAGGTCAGACAAAAAGTAAACTGTGGAATGACCGGAGGAGCCTGACCATTTTGTCGAGCAGCTCCTCGTCCTCGATGGCGGCCAGCGTCTCGGGGGTCACTTTGGCGGGGCGCTCCTCTACTTTGGTGGTGGGCGTGGCTGTGGCAGGGGGCGGGGCACTGGAGCCGTTGGGCAGGTCTGCAGGGGGCCGTCCCACCTGCACCGAGGGAGGGGCCGAGAACATAGGCTCTGAGGCCACGATGGGCTCCGTCTCCATCTGCAACAAATAGACAGTGACACAGTTAGTGCTGCAGGGTTTGGTCTCATTATACTTCTCCGAGCTTGGGTTTTAAGAGTTTAGTTTATCACAAAATGACAAAATGTACAGTAAAAAACATTAAAGAGGGGATATTTGACTTGTATGGCGTATTGACTGACATATTTAGATCACCATGTTATTTGTAAATGCAGATTCATCCAGAGACAATCAGCCCTACAGAATTTTGGTTAATTCATTAATTAATTAATAATTATTTTTCTAGGTGTGTTTTTTTTTTAAATGAACAAAGATTTTATTGTTTCTGCAATCTGTTATCACTATTTTCTGAGCATGTTCTAATGTAGTTTCTTCGTCACAAACAGACCTGGAGTTGTGTTTTGCCCTGCAGATTTAGGAGTTCTTCTTCTAAACAAAACACTCTGGTAACAGGAAGTGCTCCACTGTGTTGTTAAACTCCATACACTTTCACTAGAATCATTTGTACATTTTCAGCCCTGGGATAGCTGATCTCTACTGGACAAAAGGTAAAAGGTAAAAGCTGTTAATTTGGAAACTACTCCTTCATGACATCACAAGATGGAACAGAGCATTTTGAGCCTTGGAGATGTAGACAGACTAATAACGCAGTGTTCCTCAAAGATGTGAATGGAACAAATGAAACAAAACACCTCTCCAGATATACAACAACATTATAACGCAGAGTAAAGATCACAAGACACAATCAGTCAATGCACATAAAAGGGAAAAGTATTTAGTTAAGAGACAAAAGACCCAAATTAAATTAAAAAAATGTTTTCAAAATAAACACTGAACTTCTTAATATGATGATTCAAGAAGTCCAAAAGTCCTCAGTTTAGCTTCCATCAACAATTGAGTGCAAATGTAAATGTAGCCTCCAGCTCTCTACTGGAAATACTAATATTATTATTATCACGGACGCCCTGAGTGATCCAAAACTGCCTTCATACATGTACCCCATGAGGGACTCCATGTGAGGTATTCTGGCACAGCAGACTTAGTAGCAGCAGTAGTAGTAACAATAGTAACACCCATTTGTGATTATTTGGGCACCTCATAGTCGTAGTCGTAGTCGTAGTCGTAGTAACAACAGCATTAGGCTTGTTTTTAGTAGAGGTATTTTGGTACACTCCTGCTCCATGTTTAGTGCAGTAGTCACAGTAGTACTAGTAACAGACACGAACCTTTATGCACCTCTCTTTCGTGTGAGGTATTTAGACAAGGTGGTTGTAGTAGTAGTAGCAGAAAACCTTTTAGTACAGTCATAGTAGTAGTAGTAGTAGCTCTGTGCTTCATGTGAGGTATTCTGGCACAGTAGTAGAGACAGTAGTAACAGTAGTCGGAGTTTGCCCGTAGTTGGACACGTGTGTGTGAAGCATGTGACCTCAGCCTGAGGAGCACAGCTGCACATCTCTCACTCACTCAGGGTCAGGCCTGTGGAGCAGAAGAGACCTCAGGACCTTCTGCTCTTCAACCAGGACACCCAAGTGAGGAAGTGTAAGGCCCAGGTCAGGCAGGCCAGGGTCATGGACATGGTCTATGGCCTGTTCTTCATAACAAAGAGCAGGGATCTTCAACCTGTAGCTCAGGAGCCTCCAGGAACTCTCCACCCCCGTTCAAATAGTTTCAAGGGATTTCTGAATTTTACATATTGTGCTTAATAACTATAATCAAATTATTTACGATTCTAAAAGTATAAGAGATGCCCATCTTGCCTAACTAAAGCTCATCACGGCTCCTATAATTTTGCAATTTCTTGTGCCGAATTTTCGTTTCGTAAAGGAGCTCACCAGAAGAAAAAGTCTCAAACCGCTGATATAGAGTCTCAGTCCAAATGAAACCACAATTTGAATGGATGTGATGGAGTCTGTGCACTACAGCACAACAAGAGCTGAAATGAATCAATATTTCAAGATAAGATAGTGAACAGAGCAGTAGGTAGATGTTACAGACAGTATGCTAAAAAGTACACAAATGAAATACTTAATTGAAGTATGTTGGTGTCTCAGTGCTAATGCTAATTTTGAGGCATAATAAATATTAAAGCAATGCCAGAAACAATAGTATTCTGCATATAAAAATAATTGAGGAGTGTTTATTTCAATTAATTTGAATTGGAATAGGATGTTTAGTTTATATTTTACAACAGAGTCCAGTAGTACATTTGTGTCATTATTCCTCCACGAACAATAAAATCAAGCGTATTGCTTTAAACTTCTGTCATGCATTTATTCAATTAGAGATTATTCAATGTGTATTTTTTGAGACAACATATAATGTGAGGGCCCCAAGACGACCCAGGGCCCAGAACTCGGTGCTACACCCCTGTAAATAGATAAACCAGTGCCATACTGTGGAACATTCCGGATAATAACAATAGCACTGCACTGGTCATCATGAAGCTGCATGAAGCTGAAAATACAGAAGAGCACATAAGTGTGTGGGCCAGAAGCAGAGGGACGTTCTGTCCTGATCTACACACTGAGAACCAGAGCAGCTCGTCCCCCACACACTCCCACTCAGCCATAGACTGTATATAGAAATGGACAGAGCTAACCCGCTACCCTAGCTCCATCAACTCCAGCTCAATACTTTGGTCTTAAAATGTTCCTGGGGTTCTTATTTCGCTAGTTTGGCCATAAATAAATTCTTATTAATAATATGGAATGCGGCTCCAAATTTGCCCCTAAAACTGCCAGCCCCAAGCATCATCTGATGGACACTGGAGCTCTACGCCGTGGGTGAAGTCACACTCACAGTCTATTTGTTTATAGAGAGACAGAGAGTGGACAGAGAGTAAACAGAAGGTGGATAGAGGGTGGACAGAGGGTGGACACAGAGTGGACAGAGAGCCACTTGACCGTAGAGGAATGTTTGGGTACAAAACAAAGCTCCCGTACAGACAGTGGTGTGTGGGAGAGCGTTAGCACGTGAGCCTGGGCAGCCCTTCTGAATGAACATGCACATGTTGGAGCTGAGCCGTCTGGGATGATATGATACAACATTCCAGCATGAAGTGCTGATGAGGCAGTGTGGTCCTCAGTCTGATCCTGAGTGATGTGGTTGTGGAGAGGCAAAACTTATGCAAGATTAGGGCAGAGTTATGCAATATGCAGCGTGGGCTCTTAGCGTGTCAGAGGATCCAGCTGTCTGAGCTGTGGAAACTGGATTTAAAAGGAGCTGTATGTAGCCTGCCCCTTGTAATTAAAAGGTTCGACAGTCACAAGTGGAGCTGTGTTGCCAGAGCCTTAACCTGCAGATAGAGGACACAAGCATGTTTTTATCATTCTCAGCACATGGATCAGAGAGAGGCATTTTAGGTTTAAACCAACAGGATTTCAGCTCTGAATCATGTTAAAAACCAAAACACTAAGTTATAACAAACCACGTGGTCATCATGTATTTTTGTAATTATATATTTTTGTCCTAACAGCTCCTCATTTAATTATATTTGATTTAAACATGTTTACCTTGTATTTAGGGACACATTTATGAAAAGTCTTTCCTTACTCAAAATTGTCTCTTGTGAGCTTTAAACCATGTTAGAATGTTGTTACCTCCTCAAAAAACACACCTGGAGTTGTGTTTTGTTTCATTTACACACATTAGAGTAACACTAAAATTATCCTAATGATTCTAGTGAAGGTGTATGGACTTCAAAAACACTTCCTGTATTACCACATTACATCACAAATTGGAACAGAGTGTATTCCATTTGAGAGAAGAATTCAGCCTAAATCTGCAGGGTTTGCGTGTTAAATGTGTGTGAATGAAACAAAACACAATTCCAGGTCTGTTTGTGATGAGGAAACGACATTACAGTAGATCAGAAAATAGCCAATTTGGTTCCTTCAAAATATGATGAACTGATGAACTTCTACTACAACAAACTGTAAATCTGTCACAATCTCAATTCAGATTTTTCCGTAATCAAGCCAAAATCACAGCTCAGGTATCAGATTACTAGAGAGAGCTAAATCCACTTGACAGAACTGGGACACATCAGTTTGAGGTTATTATGGGATGGATATAAAAGGTAAAGAGAGTCTTCTGAAGTGGAAAAACCTGCACTCGGGTTTGTAGATGTAAACACCGTATTTCACCGCGGTTCCCCGAGTGGAGACATCACATCATCGTTTTAAAGCTGACCTGCTGGACACTGACAGGTCCAACCGTCTACAGGAACAGAGGAGCTGAGCTGAACGGGAAATCAGAGTATCAAAAGGCTGACTCCCGATACTAGACTCCAAAGGGACAGTCTGCCGAAGTGACGCCATTTATTAATTCATTTTGAGGCAAATCTTTGACAATAGTTGATCTTACAAACTAGTTTTAGATTTAATTTAGGTTTAGGAACAGGTTTATGGTTTGATTTAGGAAAACTTTTATGTTGAAGAGACACCGGAACTCATTTTAAAGCCAAATTTGTCTAATATTAGCCATATCTGAACCAAAAACATAACATTTTGCTCTCTTCCATCCCTCAGGAGCGAACTATCAGCTGGAATAAAAAAATAAGGTTGGTCAATAAAATAATTCAATGTATTTTACTTCTATTTATAGCAATAATCTGATATTTTTCCCAATCAGAATTGTGCCAAAACAAGCCTGTAACGTAGCGCACAAAAAGGGAATTGTGAATAGCAAATATAACCAAAGCTAAAACCAACTACAGACAACATATTTGACAATTTTGCAACCACAGTTTAGACACAACTGATAACTGGGAAAGATTGAAACCACTAAAGAGTTACAATGAGGTGTTGACAGAGGATGTACCGTGCTGCCTGGAGAGTGTCCCACCAGAGCCGGAGCAGAGAGGGAGCGACGGGGGCCGGAGCCTGGGAGGTGGGGGGACGCCGACGACTCTGCCAGTTCTGGATGGGTTTCCAATTTGGACTGACATGATGTATTAACCGAAGCATTTGGTGAACTTTGTAATTCTTGCTCTTCTTGCAAATCTTTTGGTTCAATTTCAAAGTTCTCTAGGTTGAGTACTGACCCCTGTGGAACCCCTGTAGGAGAACACAATAGACTGTTTGCCATTTTGGGCGAAGTTTCAAATCCTACCAGCTCATGAGTTGTATGTTTAGGCAAGACCGGTGGGGTGTTAGCATTTATCTCATCAAAATCCTTGAGGCATTCCAAATCCACTGGAGTTAATGGACTGTCTAAAGATTTAAAGTCTTGAGGATCCAATATTAAAGCTTGAGAAGGACTTTTTGGAGAGCTTTGTTGTAAAGGATCTACAGGAGAACAGTTTGCTTCTCGAGGCGAAGACTGAAACTCCTCCGGGACAAGTACAGACCCTTGAAGAACCCCTAGTGGAGATTTTAACAGATAAGTTTTAGGTGGATCTTCTGCGAGCTCCATTCTTTCCAACTGAAGATCTTGAAGCCCCATAGCCTGGCATAGCACTTCCACCTCCTTCGCCAACCTCTCCTGTTCGCTCTTCAGGATCTTGTTCTCCTCTTGCAGCTGGGCCAGAGTTTGAGCCAGCGGGGCCACCGTAGCTGCAGCCTCATCCATATTTTGGTCCAACCTCTTTCCGAACTCTTTTAAGTCCATGTGAATCTCCTGGACTGCGCAACGGAGGAGAGACTCAAACTTCTGCTCAACGAGGTTCTCATCTCCTGTTGTTGTGGTGTCCTGAATTAGAAGATGACCAGGAACCTTCTCTGGACTGGCTAATTCTGACATGGAAGTTGGAGAAAAATCCAAATGGACTCCAGGCATGGTCAAAAGAATCAAATGCAACCAGTTTGAAAGTTTTATGATATTTGTTCACGTTTTTCTATAAAAGTTTGGCAAAATTTGGTAACTGAAAGTAACGGTCTAGCCCACAGAGCACATTTTGCAGTCCGTCTGTCCTCTGTGCAGGGACCTTCCAAAACAACAATGCTTTTTATACCCCGGGCTAATCTCCCCTCTGTGGCAGCCTCTCACGAGTGGCCAATGGGGTCAAAGGAATCCGGTTGCCCCGACAGCAAAGCCCGAGTGGTTGTTCAGGTGTCATGAGCCTATTCAACCCCAGCCAAATCACGAACCAGCACAGCCAAACATGAGGGGCAACTACAGGGAAGTTATCAGGACCTAAAGTTTATCAGAGACTAGAAGAATATTTGCTCAGTTACCGATATCAAAATGTATTTTTAGATTTGATGGTGGATTTTCTATTTCAAGAGACGATATTCAACTATTTTTTTGTGTTAGTTCCTTATCAAAAACACATGTGGAATTGTGTTTTTAAACTCCAGACACCTTCATTAGAATCAATTGGATAATTTCAGGCCTCGATTTATACTGAACTCAAAGTTAAAAGGAGCTGCTAACTTAAAAACTACCACTTTATGACATCACAAAGTGGATTTTTAGATTACATCCTGTTCCTATTCCAAAGATGCACTATGCTACTTTTCTGGTGGAGGATCTGTCACATGTTGGTCTCCATGGAGATGTCATTGCTTTGCCAGGAATGTTCCGCCATATGGCATTTTAACACATCCATCTCAAGCAGCTGATGCCACAAAGTCATTTTATAGGTTAGATCTGTGGAGACATGATCCAGCTCAAAAATAGGACTACTAACTGAATGAATGTTATATGTGATGAAGCTAACTGAATGCACTACTTTCTCTGTATCTCTGTCCAGTCCAAACTATTTATTTTTACAGCACATTTTATAAACAAAGGTGGTTTCCAAAGTGCTGCACATAGAGAAGAAAATCAACAGTAAAAAAAATGAATAAAACAGTAAATAAACGCATGGGAATAAATAAATCAATAAAACAAAAGAGTAAAAGAAAAGAGACACAACTGATTGTGTTAAAAACCATAGTAAAAGTGGGTCTTAAAACGAGACTGTCACTCAGGTTAGACTTTAATCTGTGGCTTTGCTGGAACTCCAACAGCTGTGCTTAAACAAGACCCTCTCAAATAACATCACACTCACAAGCGATCGAGCATTAGCCCACAGTTTTTCAGTTAGTCACTCTCAAGTTTTTGTTGAAACTCCTAAACAGGACCATGAACACTCGGACTGATCTCAGGAATGAAAATGTGTCAAGTTTTTGTTGAAACTCCTAAACAGGACCATGAACACTCGGACTGATCTCAGGAAAATGAAAATGTGCTTTTATGTTGGGGTTCCGTCACCTACTTGTTTCTATTTCATTGCTCTGTCTGGAATGATCCACAGTGTGACATTAAAGAGCTCTGCCTTACATATATTCAGTTACAAATGGTTTTACTGTTAAAAAATAGCTGGAAAAACTCATTCTGACTGTGAGCGGGGTCGCCTCTCCACAGATCTGACCTGTAACTTGGTCTGGTTTGGTCTCCATGAAGATATAAAGGTTCAATATCGCACTGTGAAACATTCCAGACAAAACAGTAACACCTCCATGGAGAAAAGCATCTGATGGACCCTCCAGTAAAGTCTATTGTGCATTTCTTCTAGGGATGAGCAAAAATGAAAAATGTTAACTGCATTAATCGCATGGGTTCCTGTAATAATCATAATTAATTGCATGTTTTAAGCAAAATCCAATATATTCAAAAGTAGCATACTGTGCACTTTTATTGGAAATGTAAACAAAATTGTCATACATTTGTTGTGCAATTTTTGTTTTGTTTTGTTTTATTCCATGATTTGCCCGTATCAACAGAGTGTATTACATTTAGGTGCTATTTGCAGTTTCGGTGATAAGACAATTCAGCGTTGCAGTGGTTACAAATGACTTGCGGCATCTGGAAGAACTTTAAAATGAAAATGGCCATGTAAAAGTTCTGTACCCTTGTCCATGTTTATTTATCCCACATTTTTCTCGCTTTTTCTTTTCTGACTGTTTCCTGTGAGCACAACATTCTAGGTTCATTTGAGATAGACTTTTTCAAAATAAAGTCCATTGAGCAACAGATGTTTACAATAAAAAACAGATCTTAAAAATTGCATTAAGAATTCATTAGTTAAAGCAAAATAATGCAAGAACATGCCCAGCTCTAATTTATTCTTGAGATTTCAGACTGTTTGCTACCGTCACCATGGTAACTACTGAACCACAAAAGTTGCACAGTACACCTTAAAAAACAAGAGGAAATATGCCCAGCTCAGAGACACTGCAGCTCTGCGTGGAGGTGTTGGCACTAAACTGAGAGGTCTCTGCGCTGACAGCTCGGAGCGAGGTCTGAATGCTCCTCCAACAGCCTGTTTACAGACCCATTATAAGTCTGTTTAAACACCCGACACCACACAGCGTCCATGCGCCCGGCTCACTTCTCCCGAACAGATCTATAAACGCCTGGGTTTATGCTGGGGTCTGTCACAGCCTGTGGAATCCAGCTCCGGGTGGGTTACGGAGGGGCTACGAAGACGCACCAACCCAACATGGAGATGGAAAAGAGGAAAGGCCAGAGATACAAGAACAAGACAAGAACAGAACTGACAAATGATTTGATTTGATTTGAGTTTATTTCTCATTTTTCCAGAGAGACCCCCCAAGAGACAGTATCCACGTCCTTCCACTATCAGGAGCTGTCAGTCATATTATGGTATAAAGAATTCACGTCAAAATAAATACAAAATACTGATCTCTACCCCGTCAAGGCTCCGTATGAGAAGGGTCAAAGGTCGCAAGTGCTCTATGGGACTGCCCTTACAACTGTTCCTTTGCAGCTGATCTCATCAACATTCCAACATGGATGTGATGCTAACTGTAGGTATGCTTTGTCTGAAGCTCTATTAACCTGATGTTAACCTGAGCTTCATTTTAACACAATCTGAGCAGAGGTCATTTAGTTGCAATTACTACACGTGAGCTGATTTGTGCTTTAAACAAGTCTCTTACACTAGCTTGCATTAGTAAACAGTTTTACAGTTAGTCACTCTCAGCTTTTTGTTGAAAATCAAACTCCTAAACAGGACCATGAACATTCAGACTGATCACAGGCTCCTGACGATGTGCTCTTTAAATCCATTTTGCATTTTTTCTTGAGCTTTCAGACAACTTTTAGACAAACTTTTAGACACTTAGCGTTTGCTTAAGTGTGCATTGAATGACCACGGTAACTGCTGAACATTGCACCATAGAGATGCATGTCGAACACCCCCAGGCCAAGTATTCAACCCACACAACTTTGTATTTGAACCAAACAATATACAAGAAGTGCAACAATCAGAAAGTTCAACAAATGCTTCTGAAAACATCTTGTGAGTCAAAATTGGAAAAGTCCACCCATGTAGAACTGGCAGAGTCGTCGTCGCCCCCCCCACCTCCCAGGCTCCGGCCCCCGTCGCTCCCTCTCTGCTCCGGCTCTGCTCTGGCGGGACACTCTCCAGGCAGCTCGGTACTTCCTCTGTCAACACCTCATTGAACTCTCCAGTGGTTCAGTCTTTCCCAGTTGTCAGTTGTGTTTAAATTGCAATATCAGTTTAAGTAGAGTTTGGCAATATTGTGTAAGATATTGAAGTTGTTGTGAAAATATGCTAAACTGTATGGAGTGTTGGACTTCATCCAAAGTTTTTACCCTCAGAGATGTCCTGAACTTGTGTATATGAGCCGCTGGCCTGGACTTTAGAGGATCAGCTTCTTGGATCAGATCGGATAGAACAGATCAGGCCGAAACACTGAACATCGTCCTCACATGCACAATACAACAACATCCACACATTACAACAGACCTGACACTCAGCTGGCCCTGTTGTTCAGGAGTGAGATGGCTGAACTCTGAGGAGGCTCTAGAGCAGCTAGAACATGACTGATCACAGAGATAGTGTTTGTTTTACCTCTGAGATGTCCTCATGGAGCCTTATGAGTGAAATCCAAACTATGGACAGATCAGAGGAGAAGCAGCGCTGAATGTGCCGACGTGTGAACTTGTTTATGCATATGAAGTAGTCATGTGCTCTGGCTCTCCAGTCTTCAAACACAAATACTGTGGTGATAAAACACTGCATTTATGAGCCCAACAGAGGCTAAACATCACCTCCTCTCTCTGCCTCCAAAGATGCTCTACTCTAGTGCAATAATTTCAAAAAACTGTAGAGGATTGTGAGGGTACATGTACAGGGGCATGAGCCCGCCCATGGCCCGGGCTGGGTCCTCTACAGTCCAGGGCATTATGAGAGCACCTGTGTTCAAAGGAAAAGTACTGCAGTACTGCAGAGGGACATGTGCCTAGGCTGCTTACACAAAATATAGAAGGAGCCTATGGAGTGAGGGCTTGTGTTTAATGTTCTATGTTCATTTATCTTTCCCTTGTCAAATCTCACTCACACTTAAGACTTAGAGGGGATTTCCACCATCTGTGTGTCTATCTGTCCATCAGCTCACTCCTCCGCTCTGTCCCCCCTTACCCCCTCCTCTCTCTGCACTTTTTATAGGGAGAAAAACAGAAAAGGGAAAATTGTAAACGTGACAATTTAGACCACCACCAAAGAGCCCCGACCACCCAAAAGATCTGAGCCCAGCAGGTAATCAACAAACAGCTGATGGGGAAGAGGAAGAAGAGGAAGAAGAGAGGAGGAAGAGGAGGAGGAGGAGTGAGAGGAGGATGGAGCAGAGGATGCTTCATGTATCTGGGCAGAGGGCCCTGATACATGAAGCATCCTTTTACTTGGGCTCAAGTAAAAGTTGATTTACCCATAGAACTGTGAATTTTGTAAAGGTAAAGAGTAATTATTATTATTATTATTATTAAGCTTTGGTTTGATTCTCAAGATGATTATCCAATCACATGAGTGATTCACTGGTGAAATCCAGTTGGTTTAAACCTATAATATCTTTCTCTGAAGGTCACCCCCTAAACCCCAGCTCCTGCTCCAACCATGGATCAGTGCTAGTGCAGACTCTGCAGCTCAGGGAGGGAAATCTGTCTATGGATATCATCTATAATCTATCAACAGAAATAAGATAAATCCTCTAAATTGTAGTGAAAAAGTAAAAGTTGCCGTGTTCTAGGTAAAAGTACTTTTTTGTACATAGTCCAGGAAGCAGCCATTAAAATGATTGTAGCTGTGCAGGTAAGTCAGTTTTTATTCCGTTTTCTCATATAACCAAAAACATCCACTGTGGGCTTCAGTATAAACAAGCCGTGGAATCGTACAACTCAGTACACTGACCCTGCCCAGGACAACCACCATTCTCTTTCACACTGACTGAGAGGCCCATAATGACGGCTCAGAGCTGCTGTGACAATGGCCTTCATCATATCAGAATAGTGGATAAACAGTGAGCTTTTAAGATGACATTTACAGACATGAGCACAGGCATTTGTCCCAAACACCAGGTCAGACCCAAAACATGAGAGGAGGAGGAGGAGTGAGAGGAGGATGGAGCAGAGGATGCTTCATGTATCTGGGCAGAGGGCCCTGATACATGAAGCATCCTTTTACTTGGGCTCAAGTAAAAGTTGATTTACCCATAGAACTGTGAATTTTGTAAAGGTAAAGAGTAATTATTATTATTATTATTATTAAGCTTTGGTTTGATTCTCAAGATGATTATCCAATCACATGAGTGATTCACTGGTGAAATCCAGTTGGTTTAAACCTATAATATCTTTCTCTGAAGGTCACCCCCTAAACCCCAGTTCCTGCTCCAACCATGGATCAGTGCTAGTGCAGCCTCTGCAGCTCAGGGAGGGAAATCTGTCTATGGATATCATCTATAATCTATCAACAGAAATAAGATAAATCCTCTAAATTGTAGTGAAAAAGTAAAAGTTGCCGTGTTCTAGGTAAAAGTACTTTTTTGTACATAGTCCAGGAAGCAGCCATTAAAATGATTGTAGCTGTTGTAAGTCAGTTTTTATTCCGTTTTCTCATATAACCAAAAACATCCACTGTGGGCTCCAGTATAAACAAGCCGTGGAATCGTACAACTCAGTACACTGACCCTGCCCAGGACAACCACCATTCTCTTTCACACTGACTGAGAGGCCCATAATGACGGCTCAGAGCTGCTGTGACAATGGCCTTCATCATATCAGAATAGTGGATAAACAGTGAGCTTTTAAGATGACATTTACAGACATGAGCACAGGCATTTGTCCCAAACACCAGGTCAGACCCAAAACATGAGACACTTCTGCTCCACTTCTCCAACACCTCAAACCATCTAGTCCAAACCTCCGACTCATAAATCACCAAGACTGCAATATCAGGTCACTTTGCCTTTTCTCGTACCACAGCACGAAACATTCAACTTCTGTATCTCCATGGAGACAAGCAGATAAAGTCACCAGGCAAAGTCATGAGTTAGATCTATGGCGAGATGAGCCTGTACATGTTTGTTTCAAGGTATATTTTAAAAATCACTTGTATAAAAGCAAGATCAGAAAAGTGAATTTTCAATTACTTTGCATATGAAGAATTTAGCTTTACTGTTAGGGCTAAATATGAAATGTGAACCCTTTCCACTCATCGTATGGTATTCAACATCCAAAATACTGTCAGTTGTTATTCCAGTGAGTGGGGGGTTTGCTGGGATAAATGACAAGTGAAAATAATAAATAAAAAAAAATCATAATATTCTAACTTAACTTAACAAAATGCTGTATTTATGTGAAAGAGAAACTAAAATTCCATGACTTTTCCAACACTCTCATTAAATTTACAAAATTCTATGACTTTTCCAGGTGTTGAAAATGACAATTTTCAATTTCCATGACTTTTCCAGGATTTCCATGACTGTGGGAACCCTTCACATAATGCATCATGTTCAATCAAGCAAACTAAAAACCATAAGAAAACAAAAAACGAAAACTACACCCAAATCAATCAAGTTTTCAAGTATACATGTCTTGTGTGTTGATAAGTCCTACAAGGAGCACACAAGCTCAGAACTCTTGTATCCAGGATCTGACCATGCATCTGACCAAAAAGATGCAAAATGGTGCAAAATGGTGCAATAATAACAGCAGACAAAGAAGTACTGGTAAATAACCTCCTATGAGAAAAGGGCGATTAAACTCATGATATACTCAAAAATATCTAACATCACTCCATGGTTTCTCCTCTCTTTTAAAATCCCCAATAAAACAATTAGTTGACCAAGACTAACAGCCCTAAAAGACAGCATTTAATATCTGACATTTGCATCAAGCAGACTTTTACCTGCATGCTCTTCAAATGTCCCACTCAAACCAGGAGTCCATCTCTTAGTCCACAGAAGGCTCAGAGCTCCTGCCTGCTCCCCACTGCTCTACAATCCTCCTCTCTCTCTCTTATTGTCCAATCGTCCTGCTCGCTTGGATAGTCCGGTCCTCCTCTCCAGTCCAGATCCCAGACCAGATTAGAACCGCTCCTCTGAGGCCAAAAAGGGTCAGACTGCAGCAGGTTCAGCACTAGAGCCTTTCATGGAGGAGACTCACTGTGACGTCACACAAAGTACTATTTTAGACCAACTGTGAGGGATTTCTGAAAACGTTTAAACCAACATCGCAACCGTGTTCATTATCGTTAGGCTGTTGCAACACCATCACACTGTAGGCCTTAGTGTTTAGATCAAAAGAATGATTTTCCACATTAAAAGGTAGACTTTTCTTTCCTATCCCTATCAATACCTGCTCAAATTTCAGTTTTAGTTTTGTATTTAATTTTCAGCCCTTGTGAGTGACTTTTTTTTTTTTAAACAACATTTAATACACAGTGACAGTCCCAAAAATAACACATCAGACATGTCAAAAATTTCAAGCAAGATATACAAACATGTAATTCTAATTACCTGGATAATGACTTAGAGCAGCGGTCTCCGGACCAGTTTAATGTCTGACAAATTTCCTCACACCGGGGAGCGTGAGGGGGTAGTGGTGGTGGGAGAAGATGTGGCGCATGTGAGATGGTTTAAAATCCTGTTTGAGTCCTGGTTTAGACCTGGTTTTAATACTGATTTTAATCCTGGTTTAGTTCTGGCTTAGTTATAATGTAGTCCTAGTTTTAGGACTCTCTGCGTGGTGGACGGGGGAAGACAAGGATCGTGGCCCGGGGGGTTGGGGACCCCTGTCTTAGAGGACCCTTATCTATGAAATTATAGATTATAGATATTATGTATTTAAATGATAGTAATAATACTAATAAAAATATTGAACATTCACACAGACAAAAAGAGAAAGAAAAATGAAGTGTATAAGTTGAAAAAGGAGT
Source organism: Scartelaos histophorus (assembly GCA_000787155.1). Classification (NCBI taxonomy): domain Eukaryota; kingdom Metazoa; phylum Chordata; class Actinopteri; order Gobiiformes; family Gobiidae; genus Scartelaos; species Scartelaos histophorus. Next base: position 11,008 of record JACN01110857.1, on the reverse strand, counting down.
AAAAAGTAAAAGTTAATCTTGCTTATGGCCCTGGTATCTCATGTAAACAAATAAAGTATAATTTAAGTGTCCATGGAGATGTCATAGCTTTACCTGGAATGTTCCACAGTATGGCGTTAGAACCATACATTATCTAGCATTTTTTCATTAGGGTGACAAAGTGATAGAGCCTGGCCCAGGAAAGTTACATAGTGCAGCTTTTATGTGTAGATATTTAAATTAAAGAGGGGGTCTTACACTTGTAAATGATCTGCATGAAGTTGCCCCCATCAAACCCAAACCTACACAAAAACTATACATATAGTTTGTGCCCCATTAGTGCCATTTTGCACTTTTCATTTGTGCAGCTTTAGTTTTGGAAATATGAACAATTCTTTTATAGGTCAAATTGGAAAATGACATCATATATTATTTTAGAAATATACTCGCACAAATCAAAATTGTCACAGCAAAAAAGCACAAACAAAATACAAACACTTAATATAATTTTCTGCCTGTTTTGAGGCTATTTAACATTTTGAGGAGCTGAATCACGTCATCGGCCGAAAATAAAACTACTAATCTCTTAAGAACTATAACAGCACAAACAAAATGTTTTGTAGTGCACAACAGCACAAATGAAGCACAAGCGACTGACATAATTTAGGCTGCTGACCCCAATTTGTCCTATAAAAGAATAGTTAATATCTCCAAAGCTAAAGCAGCACAAATTAAACTTTTTGCAGCACAAACAATGCAACAGAGCACAAACAATAGACATAGTTTTGGTGTAGGTTTGCAATTGATGGGGGCAACTTCACAGAGGTTTCTAAATGTCATGTATGAGTGGTTAATCCCCCATAGATCACCATGTTCCTTTCATTGTTTTGAAAATGCTATATTTGCAGAAAATAAACAAATGGACATGTTTTAGAAACTTCACTTTTGTTTTTGTCTTTTGTCTCCATGCTAAGTCACTCTCCCTTCAGAGCACTATCACACCACAATCAGTGGCCGAATTTGCATAATCCCCTCAGAAGGGCAGGTTCTGTGTGTACAGCCACATATATTAAAATACAGTCTATCATTTCACGTGTTTGTTGACAGCTACAAGAAGGTGCTCCTGTCTCCTGAAGAAGGAGCCTTTGTCCTGTCTGGTGTCATATCAGTGTCTTGTAGATTTCAGTGGGTTCTCTTGGGGGGCGGGGATAGGTGTGATCAATCAGGTGTGAGTGGATGTGCGGCCACTGAAGTTTGAGACATTTCTTTTCATCACCTTTAAGGGATCATTAAGACGTATCCCACTGTCCCATTGTTTATTTAGCATCAGAACTTATTTTATCACACGGTGATAAACTGTTTATCATATGCTACAGATTACAAGCTGCAAGTGGTGAAATATGCAACCAAAAACGGTAATTGAGCAGCAGAAAGGAAGTTTGGAGTGAGTGAAAAACTTGTGAGAGACTGGAAAAAAGCAGAGGATAAAAAAAGTTCAGCGCAGGCTAAAAGTTAGATTTAGCTCGAGTTGGTGGAGTTGCTCAGAAGTGACACAGAGAATAAAGAATTCAATTCAGGATTCAGTGATTTGGAGTGAGATGGAGAGTTTGGTAGATTTTTCTGAATATCTGTTCATATGTTAGGATAGCAAACCAGACACATGTTCAGCTTGTTGTTCTTGGTTCTGTTGTCATTACTATAACTTGCCTTTCAACATGAAATGTCTGTTCTTGGTCTCTGATATTATAATATAAATTTCCCCCAAGAAATGTGGCTTATTGTCCAGTGCGACTTGTATATGTCTTTTTTGTCTGCATTATGCATTTTTGGCTGGTGCGACTTATACTCTGGAGCGATTTATAGGCCAGAAAATACAGTATTTGATCACTTGCAGACTGAATATTACACCAACTACAGTGAGTGTGGTGTGGATTTGAACACAGCAGAACAGACTCATGTAGTGTGGTTTTTACATACTCTGAGGCCCGGGGCAGGAAGCAGAAGACTGTGTTTCATTTAACAGTGTTTAAATTTCACCATGTAAAGCTGTTTTTTTTCTAGTATTTAACATTAAATGTAAACAATTATTTACAAATAAAAAGCTATATTATAAAACAGATTACAAAAATATGTTTGTATTAATTACTTAATGTAAAAGTGGGCGGAGACAGGCGGTAGATAAAAACAGACATTTTTACTCCTCAAGGACAGGACAGTATGCAGGAGCATGCAGGCTTAAGCTGATCTGACATTTTAAGTCCCATTTGACTGTATTATGACATAACCATTACAGTCACCCCTGCATAGATACAACATGTGTTTATTTGTCTTGTGCTTGGTCGTCAGGAGCCTCCTCTCCATTAGCGTGTGTGTGTGTGTGTGTGTGTGTGTGTGTGTGTGTGCGCGTGCGTGCGTGCGTGCGTGCGTGCGTGTGCTTGTGTGTGTGTGGTGTGTGTGTGCGTGTGTGTGCTTGTGTGTATGCAGCTGAAGCAGAACGACAGGTGTGATTTAAGGAAAGACTGGACCGGAGGGGAGAGGAGGAGATGGTCCGCAGACAGAGCACGAGGAATGCCCTGATCTCCCTGTGCGCCTCGCTCTCCTGCTCATACCCTAAAAGGACAGAGCGCTTTGATAAACACGGTGCAGTACAGTAAACCCTGTGAGACAAGAGCCAGGGCGGCGCTGCTTTTATACAGACCTGTACAGTAACTGATGTGATCTGGACACAGGGCGGACACATGTGACCAGATGTGAGCTCATTGTTGAAGTTAAAGTACAAAGCCTGTGTTGTTATGTGCACTTCAATGTCTATAGGCCCTGTATTATACACACACGTATATAAAGTCATTTTAAGTGGCTGGTGATAACTGCTCATATAAAACCAGGACCAACATAAAGCACATTTGGAAAATCCTGATTTAAAGAAACTGTATACAGCCTGGGCCCTTTAGAAGTTCTACAATCACAACTGAACCTGGTATGTGTCTTAACCTGGAGACTCCAGGGTTGTTAAAATGTATTGAAAATCAAATACTAAACTGATAAAATAAAGAAATCAGTATATCGTTTAACATTTTTGTACATTTTACTTAATTATTTTTGGCAGCTACTTCTGTCACTTGTTTAGATGAGGCAAAGTACATTTGACATATTCAGAGTTTTGATTAAATGGATGTTTTTCATATTCACTTTGCTCGAGCAGTGGTCAGAGCTCTCAAACCCTTTGCACGAGTAAACAGATCTCACATAAGCGATGGACGACTCCACACTGACCAATCCAACAGTGGGATGTGCTCTGCTCGTAAGTCACTCTCACTAAACACAAGCACTGTGTTCTCTTCATTCATCTGCAGCACAGGGAACGTGCACCAGGCATGTTTATCTGTGAACATGGACTTGATTATTAAGAGGTTGTTTGTTTGTTTTTTACTGACCTATATTGAAGTGATTTGAAATATACTGCATCAATAAAAATATTATTTTATTTGAATATTAGTTTTAGTATTGATTAGAATGTGTTTTCTTTACAAAAAAGCATAAGATATAAACACTTAAAGGTTGTATGGAGGATTTTTTTTGTTTCAAATTGTCAGTGATAGCATTATAGACATGCACCAGCCCTGTAGTTATGATGACCAAAACAAAAAGAATGAAAATCGATAACGATTCTACTTTGTTTGCTATTGGCTGTTGATAAGTTATCTTAAAATAAACTACCTTTGAACTAGAATGAAACAGTTTCAGAACTAGTAAGTAGAGAGTAAATTTGAAAATAAGATGAAAAACCTGATATAATCTAGGACATAATCAGAGAAATTTGCAGTGTAGATTTGATAATCATCTTGAGAACCGAAACTGCAAATTATAACAAACAGTTTTAAATGTCCGTGTCAAATGTTTTTGTCATTAAAAATAAAACAGTATTACATTAGTTCTCAGTAAAAGCTCCATTTGATTCAAATATATTTGCCTCATATCTTTGGACACAGACGGGTCAAGCTTACATGTGGTTGCTTTAAACCATACAGACTAATGTCATGAATTAGTTTGCAATATGTTGTTTCTAAATGAACGCTAACGGGCTGCAGTAAAACAGAGCAGAACCAACAGTCTCCTGCCCCTGGCCCAGGCTCACTCTGATTTACTACAACACAATAATGTTTGGATTTACTATGTGCTATGAGAGATTAGACATTTCTCGGCGTGATACAGTATCCAGTAATTCATTCACTCTCCACACTGAGAATTTGCACCCACAACCCCTCAGACATCCACTGATCAATCACCTACACAGAGGCGAGGTGAGAGAAGTGCACTGCTCAAGAACACTGCGGAATGAACTGCACACTTTCCATTCATAAGAGAGCAACTCCCACCATGCTAACTAACATTTAATACTTGTTTTTGATACTAAGAAACAGACTCAATACTCAGTACTGATTCTGATCCGTGGGCGTATACTAGTCTATGTGATCTGACACTTGTTCAGATCAAGATCAGTCTAAAGTCAGTCAGGAAAGGTTCTGCTCTGTCCTGTCAAAGAGACTTTTAAGTATCAATACCTGCGAAAATGAGAATAATTGTCCATATGTCCAAAGGCGTTTCTTGTGTACTAATTCCTCATGTTCAATATTGTTTGAAGAATATGGAGAACTTGACATAGAGAAAATAAATACTAGTTTTGTAGTAGTCAAGATCCGATCTTTTTTTGTGGTCTTGTCTTGTCTAGTCTCGGACTCGAGCGCATTTGGACTTGGTCTTGTCTCAACCTCGAGGTTTAACACTCAAAAAGTGATCAAATGGAGATAGGTATATATATGTGCCAAAATAATTGTAAAATACAAATAAATGTTAAAAATTAGAAGGTCTCGATGGACCGTGGTCTTGGTCTGGTCTCAGTCTCGGCCTTTAAAAGTCTCAGTCTTGTCCTGGTCTCAGCCTTTAAAAGTCTCAGTCTTGTCCTGGTCTCGGGACCCTGGGGTCTGGATCTCGTCTACAACACTAGTAAATGCAAAGGGGATGTGCTGGAGCATCTCTGTCAGCTGAAGCCCAGCCCAGAGGCAAATCTTACCTTGATGGAGGGCGCAGAGGAGAAGGTGGAGGAGGAGATCTTAAATGGAGTCGCTCTGAGGCCCAAGGTCAGCTCTGAAACCCAGAAACACACAGATATATTTACACACTGATTTAGATCCACTGTGGTCCAGCCTGACCTTGGTTTTATACCTGGTTTTGTCCTGGTTTAGTCCAAATGTTGTGTGCTTATTTCAGTTTCTTATAAGGTTCTTCATTACACAACATTTGGAGCTTTTAACCATAATTGTGACAATTAAGCTTCATCACTTCTAGATCCTTGAGGTGTTCCTCTGAGTTTTTAAAGTCCACACACAACCCTGATATTTCCAGTGTTCATGTTTCCTCATTGAATTAACCAACAATTTGGATCCTGGGACTATTTTTAGATGATAGAGATGACTTGAGTCTTCAGCTCACAGCAGCTATGGCTCCTGATAAACCACCAGTGATGAGACATTATAACCCCATTATAAACTAAAAATCACTTCTTTGAATGATCAAAAGTCCCCCAAATGGCATCCATAATAGGAAAAAGTCATGTGAAATGCATGAATACATCTATATTTCAAAAGTTCTACAAGGTGGAGCTGTTATGAGCCTGAGATAAGACTTGCTCAGTGTTTCTTCATAGGTACTGCAGCTCCAGCCCAGACACAATCCTTCCTTAGAGCCCGAGTTTGGTTCACACAAAAACAGGATTTTTGAAATCCTCAAAGTTATTGGATTTAATAAAACTACTGCAGTGTGTTGCTCCTACACTGTCACGACCATTCCAAAAGTTGTTTTTAACTGATATCTTTGGTGTTTTTTGCCCTAACAACATAAAACTCTGCATTCCACACACTCGTACTGTCATGAATTTGAGATCGGTCAATCGGGCAAGCAGTTCGAGAGTTACGCATGAAACAGACAAAGAAACACACATTCATAGATATAAAACTGCTCTGCTAATGTATAGAGTAAAGAATTACTACCAAGAAACATTTAAATATATTCAAAGAGAGACGAGGGGATTATGGTCTAAGAGATGAGTAAAATTTTAAAAAAGTAAAAAAACTACAGTTGGCCAAATGAGTACGTATAAATGGAGTACATTTATGGAATGGAAGTGGAGATACAAAAATGTGCAAATATTAATTTCTTTAAAACATTTACAAAGACAACTTTTTAGAAACATACCACAAGAAAAGCAGCTATACATACATTGTTATTAAAAAGTAATGATCGCTAATATATTATAAACCTGTGTGTATTTCTAATGTGTATGTGTTATTTTTTTCCATCTAATGTTCTTAACTACTGAATATGAAGTAGACGACATACTGTAAATTGTAGGGATAGGATTAAAATAAGAGATGTTTCTTCCTGTTCCTTTTTTGAACAATGGATGCTTTTAACAATTTTGTTCTCTTTATTTTGTTTGTTTGTTAAATGTACATGTTCTGAGACTATGGAGAATATATTGTGTCTTCATAACTTGATGTATTTTAACTCTCTCTAACTCTAACTCTTGACAGGGTGCAGTCACTCAGTAAAGTGACACCCATTCTGTCTACAATTTCATCCATTTCTGATGCACTCTCATATTTTACTCACAGCAACAAGTTCCTGGGTTTGATTTGCATGTTCTCCCTGTGACTGTAGCACCGTCCTGGTTAAAGGTCAGGAACATTGTCATGGTGCTCATTTTGATCAGTGTCACGGATCCTGACATAAACGCAGAGGTTCAGGAGATGTGGACTTCCCTCTGCCTCTGGACCGTCATCTGTCACTTCCAGAATGTTCCACAGTCAGACATAAACAGCAGCTCTAATGCACCTGATGTCAGCCCCTCCATGTAAACACGGCTCTGTGCTAGCACCCCTCTGCTCCATAACAAACCAGAACTAGACGCCAACGCCCAGTGTGAACACCGCAGAGGGGCTCCAACATGGCCGACAGAGCGCCCACCAAAAAAGGACTGCACGCTGCTAATGGACTGAGGTGGGACATGATGGAGCTAATGCTCACAGGAATGAAGTCAACTGTAGAGGTACGGCTGCACACTACAGAACAGATACAATATCATGTTTTTGGGTTTTTTTTTACTATTACTAACATTAAAATTCTGACAATATTTTAACAACGCATCAGGAATGTGCTAAAATATGCCTGTAAATGTCCTCGCTGATACATGAGGTGGGTCCATGGATTTTTTCGTGACTGACAAAGAATCCTCAAAATCCAGAGGAAGTGATGGCCAATAAGCTCTGCCGATTTCTCTTTCTTTAACCACAAACCTTTAAAGGTCCTTTATTACACAAAACTAGCTCTTGTGAGGTTTAAAACATGATCTAATGTTGTTATCTCCTCTGTGTTTTGTTTCATTCACCCATGTTTGAGTAACTCTGCATCATTAGTCTGTCTCCAGAGCTCAAAATGCCATTCCACCTTGTGATGTCATGAAGTTGTATTTTTTGAGTTAGGAATGTAACGACTAAACAAGCATGGTGTTTAAAAACACAATGGAGCACTTCCTGTATTACCACATGACATCACAAGGTGGAAGGGAGTGTTTTCTGTTTGAGGATGAAGAACTCAGTCTAAATGTGCAGGTTTGTCTGTTAAACATGTGTGAATGAAACAAAACACAACTCCTGGTCTGTTTGTGACGAGGAAACAACATTAGAACATAGCTCAGAAAACACAGCAATATTTTGTTTTAAAGTATTTAAATAAAGTTTTATGTGTATTTTTCCACAGCAGAATGATCTAAACAAAATATCTGTGCCTGAGCTGAAGATTTAAGGCCAATATCTAATATGCTAAAATTCAAAATATCAACACAATACTTCAGCCAACCTCTACAAACAAGTTCCATCACTATACTTCATCAGTTTATATTTCATTCTTCTCTCAAATGCCAGTGCGTCATGAATGTGACTTTTTGGAAAGTTTCATGTCTTGTGTCTGGATGACCACCACACTCAGCTGTTCCACATTCACTAGGACACAGTCCCTGATTGTGGCACAACTAAAGACAAACGTTTGGATGACTTAATTTACTCTCAACATGCATCATGTCAATAGCAGAATGGCCCTGAGCCGACGCCTGAAAACACACCACAGAAACACAGGATGGTCGCAGGATGGTCAATACTAAAACTATTATTGAAACTAGATACAACCAATCACAGGACGCTGATGGACCATGATCTACCTGCACCGCTGACGGATCCCACACATATAAGGACACATGGGAACAGAGAAAGAAAGTACGACCATTTCATGTTGAAAATCACATTCTATTGTCCACAGAAAGAGCTTTCATTTTCATTGTGGTTTCAGAATCTGTATCGAGTATTGAGTCTATTCTTTACAAATCAAAATCGAGTTTGAATATAGTTGAGTATGATATCATGACAACCCAAATCAGCACATGCATGGAGAGATTATGATTTTTTTATTATTATGTTTTGTTTTTTTATATTTTAAAATACATCATTACTGGACAAATACAAGGTTGATGGATGAAAACTAAAGTATCCAAAGAAAACCATCCAAACATGGTAAGAACATTCAAACTCCACAGGGCCAAACACTTGGGAGTCAAACCCCCCACTCCATCACCCCCCTGTATAGATAATATACACAATCAGATACTTCTATACAACATGTTGCGACAGTTGTGTGTCTAAAATCTCTGCACTGAGCCATAAACTGGTTACCACGGCAATCTGCTCATAGTACGATAAACAGTGATGTAAAAGTGTGTATGTTTGGACAGAGCAGCAGTGTGTCCTCTGTCCCCTACACTGTCCCTTCTGTCCTCCCGGCCCTCAGAGGCCCTTTGTCCACACTGGCCTCATACTGACCCCCGCTCACACACTCACAACACACTTCACACACATCCCACTCCGCGCACCTGACTCCTCCCCCTCCTTTGTCTCTCCTCCTCTCTCCTCCTTCCCTTTCTGCAGTCTGAGTGAAGTCGTCCTGGTCAACCCTTCGTACCTGAGCCTGTCTTTAATCCAATGACTGTTCATATAAATGGACACAGGTAACTCGCTTGTAGAAAATGAGCATGGGCACACTTCCAGCTCCATTGGCTCAAATACTCTTTTTATTGAAAACCCGCTACTCTAATTGCTGCTGTCAGGTTTGTCATTTGGGTTTTAAATGTGTTAACCTGCTCTTCATGATCCTGGGGTTTTTACTTTGCTCTTTTGTCCACTAAACAAGATCTGAATATTAATAATATGTCAAATCACCCTTTTACACCTCACAAACTACTTCACCTACACGGATACCCTGCAGCTGATGTGATGAATATTTTCTGGGGTGACGCTAACTATTCTGAGCTTTGTTGAAACACAATCGGATCAGAAAGAACTTAAGCTCATTTTGTGCCGTTAAACAAGTTCCTCTCAAATTAGCATCAGCAAAAAATGTATTTTGAAGTCAAAATGGTGGATACAATATCTTGGAATTGTTCTTAAACAGACTTTATATATTTTTCCTCTTATATTAATAACAGATCACATTAAGCAGCTCTTTCCCCGAGGTTGCTCCTACTGACGTTAGCAACAGGTTAGTTCCAAATAACTGCTAGTCTCAGTGAGCTTTATTTGACTGGAGCTGAATGGGGCATCACACCCACTTCTTCTTACAGTCTCTGGTCCAGTGTGGTCCTGAAGTGTTCTGAGAGAAACTCTAGTGAAAAAACTGGCCCAGGCGATCTACAATTTTCTTTGTTTTGTTTTTGACTTGTCAGAAGTGAGTTATATTCAGACTCGGCAAAGTGGTTGAAGTGTCTAGCCTAAGGACACAATAACATGGTATTCCCAGTGCTCTCCCATCCAAGTCCTAACCCAGTCCAGCCCTGCTTGGCCATTGAGAAGCAGCTATGGTTAATCTTTTTAATAATCACAAGTCCCTCAAGACTTACAAAGTCAAAAGCTTTAGTTCACATGTTAGCGTAGCAGCAGTTCATTTACAGATTTGTTACTGAAACAAACATCAACAAAATGACATGCCCTTTTTCAGAATCATCTGTCCCAAATCCGTGACATTTTGCACATAAAAGGCCTTATTTTTAGAAGATAAAAATAATGTAATTGTAATTTTTTCCTTACGTTTATGTAGGTAAACTACAGAAGAAGTTTCAAACGGATACCTTTAAATTTAAAGCCACTAGTAACTGTAAAAAATGTATTAAAATAAAAATAAATCAATGTTTTTTTCTTCCATTTGGATGTGCTTATTGCACTGAAACACGTGTGCTTACTGAGAGTGGGCTTGCATCTCCACAAACCTGACTCACACTTGGCCTGGAGTAGACCCTCCTCCTGCTTGTTTCCATGGAGATGTTGTGTCTTTGTCTTTAATCTCGAACATTATGATATGAAGCATATCTATCCCATGGAGAATGTTCCGAAGTATTAGTTTAACCTTCTGTTTCCATGGAAACATGCAGGAAAGCCACCTCCAGAAAGTGACATATTGTAGCTTTAAGATTTTTCCCCATTCACCTGCAGAGTTTCCATCAAATAAATTACACCACAGGGATGCCATGTCTAAACCAGATCTAAACCAGGACTAAACCAGGACTACACCAGGACTAAACCAGGTCTGAAACAGGTCTACACCAGGTCTCAAGTCCCACCTCCTGAGCACACTCACATACCTGTCCTCTGTCCCAGAGTGTTGGTGTTGATGCGTGGGGTCACATTGCTGAGGGCCCCCATGTTGGAGATGGGCCCCGGGTTGTTCCTGGGGGGCCCCTGGGAGCCGCCTGTGCGCCCGTCCTTGATCTCGATGGTGAGGAACGTCTTCATGTCTGCCTCTGCTCTGCTCCCTGGGGCCCGCTCCTCCTCGGCCCCGTGCTTTTCTCCAGCCGACCCGGCCCCGCCCCCCGAGCTCTGTGACTGGCTGAGGGAGGACACGGGCTCTCTCTGGGGCGTCCTGTCTGTGGAGG
>KN488713.1:637-12070 GCA_000787155.1 Scartelaos histophorus | reverse complement strand
CAATATCGTGCAGCCCTAGTGTGAACTATGAACATTTAAGACGCTCCAGGTTTTACAATAAATGCGCAGCGAATCTGGCAAAAGACCTTCCAGAAGAAATACTCCACAATTGAACCGTAAGGGTTGTGTTGCACTCACCTGGAGAGTTCGACGGGGGGATGGTGCGGAAATCGACCGGATTTACAGATCCGCGCTTTAGGCTCTTCCACGGGATCTGCTGACTCTCCATAACCAGTTCTCCTGTTAAACTGCACTGAGCCGCAAAGAACACTAAGACGTGCAGTGAAAATGTCGCTGCCGCAAACCTTGAATTTCCCTCAGGATCAATGAAGTACTGCATTTTATACATCGAACGCTTTTCTAAACGCTCAAAGACGCTGAGTATCTTTCGCTCTCGTGCATTCTTACTGCGAACGGACTCACCTCTGCCAGATGGTGTCACCTGCTTGTTCCACGAATAGAGGATAAGTTTAATCATGTGAAAAATTCTAATCAAAGCAACAGAATCTTGGTGTAGACCCAGCAGGTGACTGACCGTGCATCAGAAAAGTTCCACATGACCCTTTATATAAGATAAATCTGCGTACCAATGGTCTGTTTAGGTCCACGGCGCTATTGATCACCCTGGAATTCTCAACAAATTAGAGTCGCCCACTCAGGTCCTCACGGGGGCTCTGTGTGGGGGTCTGATTACTCTGGTGGGTTGGAGTATTTCGAAAGGCAGCGCTCCAAAGAGTGAAAAGAAATCCAGGATAATCCCCCCCCAATCCTCCCGTCCACACCAGTTTGTACTGAATGACTCCATTTGCCGGTCTTTGTGCGCCCGGTGTGGGCTTTGTGCGGCGTTGTGTCGGGGTGCGGGTTTGTGGAGGTCCGGGGATGGTCTCGGGATCGCACATCCAGGAGGTCAGAGCGCTACGGAGCATGCTCAGTAGGCAGCAGATGGACGAGTGGAGCGTTGAGTGGCTTGGTGGTTGTTGACATTTTGATTATCGAGGCGCTTGTCTGTTTCCAGTGTTGAGTAAACAGTTTTAAAGCGGCGGTGTGTAACTGGATTTGTTGCAGTTTGAGAGAAGAAAACTGCCATCAATATTAAACAATCTGCTTGTTTAAACGACTTCGCTTGTGCTTCCAGTGTCCTCTACACACAGAGGACACAAAAGTTTTCCTTAGAAATGCCTCACTTGAAAAGCCCAAAACCTCACTGCACTGACACTGACTGGCTGTAGGTGTCGGGGTTTAAGTACCGTATTTTTCGGGCTATTAAGTGCACTGGATTATAAGGCGCAGTATCAAATAATATGTCAGTTGTGTCATTGTCCACACATAAGGAGCATCGGATTATAAGGCACAATAAGAGAAACAAAACACGTGTCGGATAAATCGAACTTTATTCAGGTCATTTACAATAACTCTCAGTTGTAGCTAACACAAAAATACAAGTTTAACAGTTGGTGATTTGGGCATCAAACATGCCCGGATCCCTCTCAACATTGTTCAGTTTTACCACAAAAATACAAAACCTGAAATCTGCATGGTAATGGTGGCATTTTGGGTCCTTGTACAGCACACGGCAGAACTACCGGTATGTTGCACAGTCGCCCTATATGTGGCCAACATATTACTCCTCCTGACTCGCCCACTAATACGTTATTAGACTAATGTGGACAACATCAAATCGGTTGGAGGTTAAACACAACCAAAGGTCACACATAAGGCCACTGGATTATAAGGCCACTGTGGATTTATGAGAAAATGTCATGATTTTAGATGCGCCTTATAGTCCGAAAAATATGGTAATGACCATTCAGAGAGTCTTTTTATGTTTTATTAGCCAGGCTTGCGCCACCTAGCGCCTCCGCTCAATTTCATTTTACTCCAGCTACTAGGTCAGGGAACGACAAATCAGGGACGGTCCGCTTGCGAACGAAAAACATCCGCCCAATCAGCGAACAGAGACGAGGCCGGGACGTCTAACGTAAGCGTCCATCCAGGTCTGTTTGTAGTTTTGTAGCCAAGCTAAACATGGAGGTTCATCAAGCTGTACAGTCTGTGTTAGTGACAATTCCCGAAACTACATTCCCGGACTACACTGACTGTTTGGGCGCATTACACACGTCACGTCCGATTACGAGCAGAAAGCAGCGATTGGTTAAAGCAAAAAAGAACCCACCCACTGTGGAGCGAACGAATCCCAATGGCGCGAGGTCAGACGGTTTCCACGGAGTGAAAGAAACACGGAGTGAAACCGTCTGATGTATCAGGCTAATGTTTTATCTGGCAACCCAAATGAGACACTCATGTGAGGCTCATCGTCAATCATCTAACGCCAATCATCTCGAGAACCGAAACACCAAATTATAACATAAACAAATGTGGTACAGTTTGGCGTCTGCTGAGGAGAAAGTCGTGGCTCGTCTGCTCTGGAGTCTGGACCATGGGCGGTCCAGCGCACACTGTAGATGCTTCTGCCTCTGAGCGAAAACAGCATTTCTGATAAATAAGGAGGTGCCAGTCCGTGGATACAAAACAAGCAATAAAACTTTGAAATCAATTCTAAAAACAACAGGCAGCCAGTGAAGAGAAGCCAATACAGCAGCACTGTGCTCATATCGACGTGCTCCTGTAGCAGGCAGCTGCACTTTGGACCATTTTAAGACGTGAACTGAGGATTGCTTTACACCCAAATACACTCGACTTAGTTTTTCTGAGCACTATGGAGAGAGTGCAGCGTCTGAAAACCTCCTGTGTCACTTATAGAGCATATGACAGCTTCTCATGTTTTAAAACTCTTAATTGGTTTAGTGGGATACAGCAGTGGTAAACATGTAGCACAGTTTTACATCTGTTATGTGGCAGTTTGCGAAGAAAAATACTAATGAAGAGAAAAGTGCAATAACCTAATACAAGAAGCAGCGCTGAGTTCTAAAACTGAATAGGCCTAAGTCATGAGCACAGAAAACTCAAAATGCACAAACTTTTCTGGATGATTCTTGTATATTAAATGGACGAATCGAATCTTTATCACTTTTATTTAGAGTTTTGGCCCTTTACATTATTGTTGTTAACGTCATCGACATTAAAAACTAGACAAAGATTTTTATTAAAATCTTAAATATAATTGTTTTAACCATGGTTTAATGAAATGAGTTATAAGAACAAAGCCTGAGTCACTTAACAAACTCTATTTCGTGTACATATGTATTTAGTTTCTATTTAACTTTTTCAAATATTTTCTATGTCAGAAGCATAAATCTATGTTTGACATTTATATGAAGCATTTTTAGTGTTTTTTATGAACATGAATTGGCTACGACCTTTAATAATGTCATGTGGTGCGACAAAGAATAAGCTTAAAATAGTTTTATTTTTTAAAACATGTTGGGATGTTCATCTAAGTCTGAGTCATATGAACATGAGACTGAGATTTGAAAAAATGGACACGGACAATATTTGTTTGAATATTATGGAGGAAATATCGATTTAAAAAAGCTGAAATTTCATGTGGGACTAAAAACACTTGAGAAAATATGAGAAAAAAGAAAGAAAATAAATGTAATTAGATTTAGAGTCATTTTAAGGCCAAAACCAGGACTAAACCAGAAGTAAACCAGATCTAAACCAGGTCTAAACCAGGACTAAACCGGGACTGAACCAAAATATAGGCAAGGACAAAACCAGGACTGAACCAGGACTGAACCGGGTCTAAACCGGAACTAAACCCGTCTAAATCAGGTCTAACCCTTGACTAAACTGGATCTAAACCAGGACTGAACCGGATCTAAACCAGGTCTAAACTGGATGTAAGCCAGGATTAAACCAGGTCTAAACCAAGACTACACAAGGACTAAACCAGGACTGAACCAGGACTAAACCAGGACTAAACCAGGACTGAACCAGGACTGAACCAGGACTGGATATTCTGAGTCATATGAACATGAGATTGAGATTTGAAAACATGGACAAGCTCGGACAATATTTGTTTGAATATTATGGGGGAAATATCTATTTAAGAAAGATGAAATTTCATCTGGGAATAAAAACACTTGAGAAAATATGAGAAAAAAGAAAGAAAATAAATGTGATTAGATTTAGAGTCAATTTAAAGAAGTTTGAGTTAAGGGCGGACGGTCGCACCACATGAACATTTGACACTTTAAGGACAAAAAACATGCAGAAGAACTCAGGATTTGTGAAAAAAATTATTTGTTTCTAGGAGGTCAGAGGTTCTACAGGGATGTGGGGATTATTATCACATTTGAACCTTTTTAACTGAAGAAATTGCAATTGGACACACGTCACATCATCGACTGGATCTACCGCAGTGCCTCCAGTTAGCATCACATCTCCCCACTCTCGCTCTGTCCTCACCCAACGCGCATTGACTTTGAAAAGTGCGACTTGTTCGATGATTCTTCACAACTAATAAAATATCACCAGTCTGTCGCCGCCAATTAAGTGCAGTGTGTTTTTGCGCGTTCTCCTCGCGATGAGCCTGACCTTTACAACAGCTGCTCAGACTGGCTCAGCTCCGGACGCCTCGCGCTCGGCTCCGTGGCATTTGCTCCTGTGGAACCACCAAAGATCACGTCTGCTCCTGCTCCCCTCATTACACAAACACAGTCTGCTCGATACATCCGTCAATATCATTAAAAATAGAGGGATTTTTGCATCGCCGAACAGAGGTGTGAATGTAAAGTAAACAGTGGATTTCATTTTTAAAAAAGGGTTATGACGCTTCTGTGGGGGATTAAGCGCTAACACGTCACGTTTACATCACCGTGGTACCTTTTATTGTTTGGAAAATCCTATATTAGTCAAAAAGAGTGTATTAACTTCTCCCCCTCCCTTTGCTCTCTGTGTTAAGTCGCTTCCCCTTCAGAGCACTAATGAAACTACTGCACATCAAGTTGCCGTGCACAGTTCTGTATCATGTTTTTGTATATTTTATGAATATTATCGAATTATCGTGTAAGAGCTTGTGGGTGGAGTCTTGAACAGAATCTTAAAGGTTGTAAAGAGGATTTTTTGTTTGTTTGCTTGTTTTAAATGGTCAGTGATAACATGAGCAGCCTTGTAATTATGATGATTAAACCAAAAGAATGAAAACAAGAGAATGAAAATCTGAGATTTCTGATCTCCGCCAAGGGATGACGTGGACACAGAATCCAGATCTGGATCCGGATCATCACCAACATTTTACAGAGTCGTCCCTGCACCAAGATCTACCAGTGAGAGAACAGGGACAGTACAACTAGGGGTGTAACGGTACATGTATTCGTACCGAACCGTTTCGGTATGGGACATTCGGTTTGGTACAGGCCTGTGCATGAGTGAGTTCGCACAGTTTCTGTGTGTTTACATTCTGCCAGAACATGTGCAGCTACACGGAGGCTCGGCTTTTTTAATATTGATTGGAGTGGTTAGGGAAGGCAGTGATGTCATTATAAACCTGCAGCAGCCTTGTAACTATGACGACCAAAACAAAAAGAATAAAAATCCATCGACTCTGGACGTGTTAAACATCAGCCAATAGAAAACGACTCTACCTGGTTTTCTATTGGCTGTTGGGTTGTCAATCAAACTCTCTGCTCTTCTAGTGTAACTGAGTCACCGGCTCTGGGATTTCGTGGTTTACGTTCGGCTCTTACACACTCCACAGACGCAAGATGCCGTTTACTAAACCAATGCAGCGGTTCTTAACGGCTTTTTCCAGCTGGAGCTTCCTCACGGTTCGCACAAAGTTTGTTGGGAGAAGACAGACGAGAATCCACGACCAGTTCAGGAGCGAAGCCGGACAAAGGTGATTCGAGGAGATTCATTCCAGCGATGGGCAGAGTGGGTCAAATTCAGATGTGTCCTCCTGTATGACTGTCATACCTTTAACAAGTACTATTCAATGCAATGTTAAAAATGTTCAATAAACAAAGATGGGATAAAAAAAAAACAAAAAACTAACACAGTCAATCACATTTAAAGAGATATATTATGTAAATCTGACTTTTATGAGCTTTAATTTGTGTTTTCTCATCATTAATGGCACTGTCTATCTATTTTTATTCAGTTTGCAATGGTTCAAAGTTGTTCCTCACTTACCTTGTTCATTCTGAGCATCTTAATTATTCACAAGCTCTTTTTATAAATCCAGTGCAGACTTTTTCTCTAAAGCTTATAACTAGAATGCAAAAAAAACTATTAAATGCTTTATAAGTGGACGCAGACAGTACACAGTGGACTTATTTACACCTCAAGAGCTGCTTATACACTACATTTGTACTAGGTTGGTTCAATGTGATCGTCTAAGTAAAAGTTTTCGAAATTTTGTCTTATTCCTTTTGACATTATGAACATCTACCCCAAAAATTGAGCCAATAGGACGCCAATAAAGGGTGGCACTCTTTTTCACAATTGTTCAAACACTATATTCCTCTTTGTCCTTGTCATTTTGCTCAGTTTATCAGTATCTCCACACGTCTCCAACATTCTGAATAACTCGGAAATGAGGTCCGACGTCCAAAAGTCCAAATTGTCCCTTTAACAATTTCAAAATTGTGGAAAAGTGCCTAAAATTTGCAGCAGTTGACTCCATTTTTGGCACAGATGGTTATAACAATATGAAAAGATTTGAACGTTTGTGTTTCTTGCAGCTCCTTCTGATCTGATTTTTATTTGTCTAAATTTTGTGTCTGTCATTTGACCCAATTATGTGTGTTATTTTTTGTATTTTTATAAATCAGATTTTATGTCCAGATAATTGCTCTTAATTGAGTAGTAGTTTCTCCAAATACTTTTTTTTTACTCTTACTTTTGGACCACAGTATTTCTACTTGATGTTCCCATTGAAATTGAACATTTGTTTCTTCAGATATGACTTAATTTATCTATTTTTTTTTTTTACTTTTTTCTGTTATTTATCTGTTTATCACATTTTACATCTACAGTAACAATTCATCTTACTCAATAGTGGTTTTCCCAATTACTTTTTCATTTATTATTTAAGTCATATTATTTGAAGTACTCTTATTCGCCGTCAATTTTCACTACGGCAAAATAAATATATAAATAACCTGACAAAGTTCTATGGCCAGGAAACATCTCGCGTTAATACTTATAATGCGTTTTATTCCTATTTTTACAGACTTTAACTGGTTTTGCTCTGGAAAAAATGGACGCGTGATGCCATTACCATTATTTTGTGTTTTTGTCTTCAGATTTCTCCAGCTTCCCAAATTCCCAAATCTCCTTTAACGCAGACCCAGACCCTTTAAGAGAACCTGATGAGAGGATAATGTGATTTCGGTGCATTTTGGTGTAAGAAGAGGCAGGAGCGCAGTTTGGACATTCGAGCTGCTCCGGAGTCCGGCGCTTCTTCTTTAAGGCGTTTG
The DNA here is from genome assembly GCA_000787155.1 of Scartelaos histophorus. Lineage (NCBI taxonomy): Eukaryota > Metazoa > Chordata > Actinopteri > Gobiiformes > Gobiidae > Scartelaos > Scartelaos histophorus. Next base: position 4,685 of record KN488713.1, on the reverse strand, counting down.
GACGACGTCTTAAGATACAGTGAGACTACTTTTGTACAAAATATATATCATTGTAATAGCATTGTGCGCTGTGGGTGTAATCCATCACTCTGGGAAATGCAGGTGAATGTTGTAAAAGGCTGAAAGCTCCAGGATATGCTTTTACGGGAAGTCCAATTACCATACATGAAACTTTCTGTACAGATATTCCAAGAAGTTTGTTAAACAGCTACTATATTTAAAAAACCACCACATTTTCACATACTATTTAATCAGAGAGTTTCATTTCTTGGTCAAAAATACATGGGTCAGTGACTTATAAATGTAGTTTCTATTGAACGTCACATGCATAAATCTATGTTTGATGTTTATATTAAGCGTTTTTAGTGTTTTTTATGTACACAAATTGGCTACGACCTTAGAATAACTGAGAATAAACTTAAAACTGTTTTATTTTCTAAAACATGTTGGGATGTTAATCTTGATTCTGAGTCATATGAACATGAGATTGAGATTTGAAAAAATGGACATGGACAATATTTGTTTGAATATTATGGAGGAAATATCAATTCAGGAAAAATGAAATTTCACGTGGGACTAAAAACACTTAAAAAAAATACCCCCCCCCAAAAAAGAAAGAAAATAAATGATTAGATTTAGAGTCATTTTAAGGCCAAAACCAGGACTAAATCAGGAATAAAACAAGAACTAAACCAGGACTGAAACAAAACTAGACCAGGTCTAAACCAGGTCTAAACCAGGACTAAACCAGGTCTAACCCTCGACTAAACCGGATCTAAACCAGGTCTAAACCAGGTCTAAAGTAGGACTGAACCGGGTCTAAACCAGGAGTAAACCAGGTCTAAACCAGGTCTAAACCAGGACTAAACCCGGGTCTAAACCAGGTCTAAACCAGGTCTAAACCAGGATATTCTGAGTCATATGAACATGAGATTGAGATTTGAAAAAAATGTTCACACTTGGACTTGTTTTGGATTTGTTTGAATATTATGGGGGAAATATTTATTCAAGAAAGATGAAATTTCATGTGGGACTAAAAACACTTGAAAAAATATGTCAAAAAAGAAAAAAATGATTTGATTAGATTTAGTTTAATACATTTAAAAAAGTTTAAAAATCAGCTTTTAAGGGTGGACCGTCACACCACATGACATTTTAACACTTTAAAGGGATATTTCAGTTTTTTTTAAGTTAATCTATATGTCATCCGGTCTGAATTTTGCTAACAATGGTTTTGTGATGTAAATGTATCACTCTTTTAAACACATATTGTTTTGAGAAGAAAAACGCTTTATTTTCGCGACTCCAGCCAAACTGCCGGAACTACTTTCGTCAGCACCAAAACCGGGCAAGAACTCGGCTCACGAGACCACATTGCTGATGGGGACGACGTACAGATTCATGTCAAAAACCCCAAACTATCTTTTTAAGTACAAAAAACATGCAGAATAACTAATGATTTCTGAAAAAAAATGATTTGGTCCCATGGAGGTCAGAGGTTCTACAAGGATGTGGGGAATTATGATGAAATTTGAACCTTTTTAACTGAAGAAATTGCACTTGGACACATGTCATTGACCCAAATATGGTAAAACTGAACAAATAAAACTTATGGATTCACCAGGTACCTGTTTAAACCAACACAAGCACCATCACTTTGCTTTTTTTTTTTACCTCATTAAACCTTCTAAAATGCGCCATGTCCATCACCTTTAAGATCAGTGCTCTAGAGTCTTGCGTCGAGTACTTCCTCCTCCTCTTCGAGATCTTCGCTCCGTAGAAAAGACAAGGGCCTCTCACTTCAAGCTGCACGAAAAGCACTTCAGATTATCCACACGCACGAGCGCATTCACCATCACCATCACGCACCTGCACGTTCCAGCGGCGATTTATAGAAACGTTTAAACAGCCGTAACGCCGGACCGACCCTACGTAACTGGAACATTATAGTGGAAGCACAAAGTGGTTGTAGAAAATTCAAGCAAAGTTGGGTTTACACTGTGTAATTTGTGCCGCTGTGCCCAAATTACTCCCAAACTCGCACTGTGTAATTAAAGGAAATGTTGCCTGCGCCTTTACTGTTTTAAAAAGCTACAACTGAACCAGAGTTGCCATTAAAGCTGCTCACTGGGGGTGTAACGATAATACAGTATTGTCAAAAATCTCACAATAATAGCATGGCCATCGCAATATACCAAGCCCAGAGGGAACTACCGTAATTTCCGAGCCGCATCAACAAAATTTGGACTAAATTTCAAAACTGTACATATAAAAAAGCAGAAGTCCAACCAAGGAAAAAAAAGTGTGCAGGGACGTTTGATAAAAAATGAAAAACTGCCACTTATTGTCGGAATGGCGGCATGTAAACTTTTTTAGCTGCATGTTCTGGGGTTTAGATCATGACAATTTTAAATCAGGAAGTGACAACCGCAATAAAAAGTCGTGTGAGGCTCATTCTGCTTTCTGATCGGGCAATCGTCTTGAAAACCAAAACGTGTAGAAAATTCAAGCAAAGTTGGGTTTACACTGTGTAATTTGTGCCGCTGTGCCCAAATTACTCCCAAACTCGCACTGTGTAATTAAAGGAAATGTTGCCTGCGCCTTTACTGTTTTAAAAAGCTACAACTGAACCAGAGTTGCCATTAAAGCTGCTCACTGGGGGTGTAACGATAATACAGTATTGTCAAAAATCTCACAATAATAGCATGGCCATCGCAATATACCAAGCCCAGAGGGAACTACCGTAATTTCCGGCCGCATCAACAAAATTTGGACTAAATTTCAAAACTGTACATATAAAAAAGCAGAAGTCCAACCAAGGAAAAAAAAGTGTGCAGGGACGTTTGATAAAAAATGAAAAACTGCCACTTATTGTCGGAATGGCGGCATGTAAACTTTTTTAGCTGCATGTTCTGGGGTTTAGATCATGACAATTTTAAATCAGGAAGTGACAACCGCAATAAAAAGTCGTGTGAGGCTCATTCTGCTTTCTGATCGGGCAATCGTCTTGAAAACCAAAACACCAAACGACCAAAAATAAACGGGACCTGGTGTGAGCCGACGAGAGCTTAAACCCAAAGGACCAAAATAGAATCAAACTGCTTCTGGCGGGCTTCAAAATATGTACATAGTAATGCACAGAGTAACATCATTATTCCTGCGCTTCAGGTGGATTGTGAACACGTTTTACAGTCTGTCCAGATGGTCGCTCCACACACCGCCACCTGTGAGCACCCACAGCATACAGGTAAACAAGAGCTCTGTTATATAGGCCTACAGATACCTTCATTAATACTCTGCTCAAATGACTTTAGGCCACCAGATTACTATTACAAGTTTGTGGAGCCAATCCCGAACAAATAATAAGAAGGTGATAAATGAGAGAAAAACAAGGGCCTCTAGCCTCCATCTAAAATTCTTTATATTCTATGTATAACAACTCCCCCTTATGTAACAGACAGATCACACTGCAAATACTAAAACCTCGCCGAGTTAAGATGACTTGAATTATGCAAGTTTGATCAGGATTTGCGTAAATTCCGCTTCACAAGTAAAATTATGCCAGTGGAAAACAAGATCTTTTCTGCTTAAAATGATGAAAATACACCAGGCTTCACTTCAAGGTTGTATAGAGGAGTTTCGAAGGAACGAGGAAAACGGCGACTGCTTGACCTTTTTCAAATGCTGCACCTCCTCTTTACGCCGAAAACCTTTACAGACTCTGCGCTGTTGGTTCGGCTGCTACAATTCTCTTTTACTATTATCACAACTGCAACGGCATTCAGAGATATAATAAAGTTGTTGTATGAGGGTAATGTATGTGTGCAAAAGCTTGGTGATTACTTTAGATTTACATTTACATTTTAAATGAAGCAGTTTATCCTAGAATCGCTGCACAGGACTTGTAAATACAAAAAGCTTCTAATACAACAAGCAGCAGCAACCAGACTTTTTCTTTGCATTGAAAATCGGGTTTTCAGATACAGGATATCGCATTTGTGTCCTGAAAATCGTCTCTCGAGCTCTTGGAAATAAAGTACGTTTCCCG
>JACN01100963.1:0-15521 GCA_000787155.1 Scartelaos histophorus | reverse complement strand
ATGAGCAGGGAGCTGGTTCCATAACAATAGTAGATAGTAGTTAAAGTAACCTCTAAATAACATGACAAGGTGGAACAGAGCATTTTGAGTTTCAGGGAAGCAGACAGGATCTAGGATTACTGAAACTTGTGAATGAAACAAAAAACAGCTTCAGGTATGTTTTTGGTGAGCTAAGCATTCATTTCATAGACTGTATAAAGGAGTGGACTATAGTGTTCACCAAATGAAGCTCAGTTATACGAGCAAATTTGAAGCCGAGTTTGATATATTTTGATATATTATATATTAAACTAGGATGTTCAGAATGTTTGGGGTTAGTGAGAAACAACTTTAGACACCTACAAACCTTTTAAAAGTAACTGTTTGTGTTTCATGTTTTCCAGACTTTGAAAATCAGCTACAGCTCTTTTAATACGCTGAGCTAACGTTTAATGAGAATAATGCATAGTATAATAGAGTATTTTCGTAGTGAAGTACCTCATAGATTTGAACGAAAAAGCAATTAAACCCAGGATCATCGCGTCTTATTGGATTTCTTGGCATTTTGCAGTGAAATCCAGCCCTCTCATTCTTCAGATCCTCCCATGTCATTCTTATTGAAGTGGTGACATTATTATCAAACGCACTTGAGGAGAGTGCTGGGATTATGCAGATAAATATGGAGCTCACTCTTGGCCTAATTACACAGTCCTCAGTGTGGAGTCGTGGCCAGCTTCTCCGTCTCCTCCATGTGACAGACATATAATGGGACAGATGCAGAAAAGTCGGCATATACTTCTCGACAGTGGTGGAAGAAGTACTACATGTGGTTGCGTAAAGGTGCATTAAGTAACTTGTCATTGCTCTGCTTCGAATGTTCCACAATATGACATTAAACAGCTTTGTCATACATGTTTTCAATTACAGGTGGTTCAAAAATGGCTCAAAAATACCTAAAAAATCTGTTGTTCTGATTGTGAGCGGGGTAACCACTCCATAGATCTTACCTTCCCGTGCTTTGGTCCCCACGGTGACAGAAAGATTTAAAGCCATACTGTGAAACATTTCCATCATCTCAAAGCAGGACCTTCCACCAGAGAAGTCACACGATGTACTTTTAAAGGTTGTATGGAGTTTTTTTTTTTTATTTCAAATGGTCAGTAATAGCATTATAGACATGCAGTAGCCTTGTAATTATGATGAGCAAAACAAAAAGAATAAAAATCCATCAACTTTGGACGTGGTGGGACCAGATAAAGATCAGCCAATAGAAAACGCGGCTACCTCATTTTCTATTGGCTGTTGGGTTGTCAATCAAACTCCCGACGCTTCTAGTGTAACTGACTCTCCGGCGTGCAGGGGTTACATGGTTTACTTTCAGCTCTTATGCACTCCACAGATACAAGATGCCGTTTACTAAACCAATGCAGCGGTTCTTAGCTGTTGCTGTAGCTTCCTCACAGTTGGCACAAAGATTGTTGCAATGACAAGAATCAACGATCTCGTCCCCGCAAAAAAAGTCAATTTTTGAGGTCACTGAAAGAAAAAGAGAAGAGGAAAAGGAGCAAAGCCAAAGTAAGGTGATTCTAGGAGATTCATTCCAGCGAAGGTGTCACTGAAGCAGACGAGGGTCTAAAGACTGACGCGTTAGAGTTAAATTACTTCTGGACAGGAAACTTCTGCTTATCATTGGGAAACATACTTTATTTTCAAGAGCTTGACAGATGTTTTTTGGACACAAATGTGATATCCTGTATCTGAAAATGTTATTTTCAATGCAAAGAAACTCTGTTTGCTTCTGCTTGTTGCATTAGTAGTTTGTTAGTTGTATTTACAAGTCCTGTGCAGTGATGAGGACCTAACTTGTTTCTTGGATAAACTACTTCATTAAAAATGCAAATGTAAATCTAAATATTTTGCACAGCATACATTACTCTCACACAACTCTTTTATTATAACTCTGAATATCGTTGCAGTTATAATAGTAAAAGAGAACAGTAGCAGCCGAAAAGGGAGTCGCTGTACTCCTTGTTCCTTGGACAATCCTCTATACCACCTTTAAGTAAAAGTACAATTAAAAATACTCAAGTGAAAGTAAAAATATTCCATGATATTACTTAAAAAATCTTAAAGTACCTGTTTAAAAATGTACTTAAAAGATAAAAATAAATGTATTTCATTTATATTCTGAGGTCTAATAAAGCTTCCAATGTTTTTTATAAAGATCTGAGATGAATTTTGTTCAAGAGGCACAACTGAATTTTCTTCCTAGCTGTTTTATTTATTATATTTTTGTTTGTCCAGACTGTGAATGTATAAAAAATAAACCCTCATTCTTTTCAGCAGGTCTCAAACTATAAGAAAAATACATTTCAGTCCTGTTCAAAAATGTAGTGGAGCTGAAAGTACAGATATTTATTCTCAAATGCAGTGAAATAAAGATAAAAAAGTAACTGCTGACTTTAAAATGATCAAATTCTCAACCAATGGGATGACTATGTTTTGTTAATTCAAGCAACATTAGATTTTGTTTATTTTAAGTGAAAATAATTGTTTTTTCTTATCTTAAGTGCAGCAAGGTGTATTTTCATATTTTAAGTGCGAAAAGTGCGATTCATTTGCAGATAATTTAGCTTGTTAAGTGAAATTTTCTCAAATTTTTATAAAACTTTCTTAATTCAAGTCATCTTAACATTATTAGATTTTAGTTTTTGCTTTGCAGACACCTAAAAATATTACTTAATCACAATTCTTTACTACTTGTACTTCATTTCGATCCACCAACAGTTCTCAAATATTGTCATTTCAGCTCCTCCTGCAGATACTTGAAAGATGTGTTTGATGCTAAAGGTTTTTTAATATGCAAAAATGATACACACAACAAATATTCCCGGTTTGGGTTGGTTGGTTGTGAAAGGAATGCGTAACTGAAGAAAATTATTACGCACTAAGCCCATGTGAGTCAGTATAGTTTTATAGTTTTATAGTATTTTGGTCACTTTTAAGCAGCTTTTCTGTGTTTTACCTAAACAGATGACAATTTATGCCTCTCTTTACTGTTGGCAGGTAACGAATTAGTCAAAAATATGGACATTTCTTGTATAAAACTGGGTCAAATCACTGGTTTTGGATAAATCTGCCAGGACAGGAGACACGGGGCTCAAAACTGGGACTGTCCCGGCCAAATGGACCAATAATGGACTGATAATTTTACTGTTATCTTCAAGTTATCTGAAAATGAGCTGTGTCTAGATTAGAATTTAACAATCTCAGAACTAGTAAGTCGATAATAAATCTGAAAACAAGATTAATAATGTGATATAAGTCTGAAAATATTGGTTGGTATTAACTTATCAAATGATGTGACGATATTAAAGACCACCCCAGAAATCAGCAAATTTATCTCTTTTATTAAGTCATTTCAGATGATTATTTCTTTTTACGACGTGCAAAGTAAAACATAATGATCCACGGGTTTCACAGTGTGGTATTAAACCTTTCTATCTTCATGAAGACCAAAAAAACGAGTCAGAAGGCGTTTTCCTAGGTATTTTTGAGCTACAGAACCACTTGTTGCTTAATAAAAGTAAAGTAGAGCCGTTAAATGTAGAAACAAGCAGGTGACGACCCCCTAACCCAACAGTATTATAGTATTATTACCTGAAATATTTCCAGTGCCATATGAGGATACGCATTAGTGGCAGCGGCCTTCCTCACACAGGGTTAAGAAATAAGGCTAAAGCAGGTAATATTTCTGTCAGAATAAATTGACGGGCAGTTTGTATCCCCGCTGGAGGCTTTGAGGCGCAGAGTGACCTGAAACGAAGCGTCCTCTCCTGACCGCAATTACACAACTCACTTTTAACCAGGATATTTCTATGACGTTCGGGCTAAAAAGAAATACGCAAATCAATTTAAGGTTGGAGGCAGATGTTTTGCCATTTCAACCCCAGAAGGAAAACCTGACAGGATGAGAAATCTCCGAGCTTTAAACTTCACTTGATGTATTTTTGATCTATGTATGAGGCAACGCTGTTTCACTTTTTATTTTTGATGGTTAAAGGCCTCATATGACGCTATTTTTTGGTCTGTGTTCTAATGTTTCCTCATCACAAACGACCTAGAGTTGTGTTTTGTTGCATTCAAACATGTTTAACACACAAACCCAGCAAATTTAGTTCTTTTTGAGTTCTTAACACTCCGTTCCACCCCGTGATGTTATTGTCATGTGGTAAAACAGGAAGTGCTCCATTGTGTTTTTAAACTCCACCTTCAATAAAATCCTTTGGATGATTTCAGCCCTCAAATTGCTTTACTGAACTAACAGTAAAAGGTAGAAGTTAACTTGAAAACTCTAACTTCAGAACACTACAAGATTTCTATTGAATGTTATATAGTTGCTTTGTTTGCATGAGAGCTTTAATTCCAATTAGAAGTAAATTAATATGGAATAAAAATGTATTCCGCTCTAAAAAGACCATGTAAACACTTAATGATTATGCAGAATTAAACTTATTCAGATTTAAACTTAATTAAACTTAATTGTATTAAGTGGGTGGTTTATTCCAATTTTCGAATTTATTTATCATTTAAATGTTTATTCTGCTTAAAAAAATAGTTCCGTCTGTTTGGCTCATGCTCGTTCTGATGCACTGTAAGAATCCAACCTGGAGGAAACTTTGGTCTCGAACTGAAACCATTTTTTTAAATAAGTGTGTTAGAAAAACTACAAATAATGAAACGTATGGATGGCAGAAAACATAAAAACACGAACCTTTTTAAAGAGGTAGCAGAAAGGTTTGAAGAAAGAGGGTTTGTGGAGATGCCACGCTCATCAAAAACAAGTGGAAACAGTTGAAGCAGGAGAGTGTTTTCTTCTGTAGACGTAAATAGGTTCATGTCGCTGTCCAATCAGGACCCTTCACGAGCCCCAGACGTTGAGCTGAATTAAATAAAGCCAAATTAACGTGTTTTCTATGTAAACCTTAATTCCAAATTATTATTTCCATGTTAACTCGAAGGAGAATAATTTAATTCTGACCTATTTAATTCTGAATTAAAAATCATCATGCAAATGTGGTCAGTATAGTATTAAACCAATATATCTCCATTGCTAACAACTTCCCAGTATTTTGTTGTGATGATGTTCACAGCGACGCAGAAGTCAGTGAACTTGATTCTTTAATCGTTGTAAATGAACTGTGATTCAAAATGTGCAAATTATAACACAATGATCCACGGTTGTTATAGCTACAAGCACGGTATGTTATCTTTAAAAACTCCACAGTGCACATACATCAGTAGCTTTCTTTTTATCTATCTGTTCCCATCTGAAGCCTCTCATTTTAAATATACATACTGTAAAAACTATTGAGCACACCTGAATATAAGCCGCATCAACAAAATTTCAACTAAATTTCAGATTTTTACATATATAAGCCGCACCTGAATATAAGCCGCAGGTGCCCACGTCTTCAAAAACGTTTTCAAGTTCGCCCCATCTGCTTTTATCGCCTCTGAAAGTGTTTGTCAGTGTTTGAGTCCTCAAACCGCCACCGTTGCGACTCACTGATGCTGAGTTTACAGCAGCAGCTCTACGTTCTTCTTCAGATCAGTCGCCTTTAACTTAAAAGTTGCACCGTCTGCGTTTCATCGTGTTTTCCATGAGGAGGGTGTGAGCATGAAGCGCAAAATAACTGTTCAAAACACAATCAAACGAGCGTCTTCCTCTGCACATCCCCCCGTCGCACTCTGAGTGGGACTTTCCTATGTACATAAAAAAAATACGAGATTTAGTTTTCACATTAACAAACAACATACAACTCCTTTTGCATTTTCGCTATCAGTCGGTTAGCTTGTTAACACTGCATTGATCTCCATAATGATCTGGCATATGTTTTACACCGCATTCCATTTGTGACATTAACTGTATTGGAAACAGCGTTAGCCTGAAATCAGAGCCAGCGTTTTGCTCAATCGAGCGTTTTCACGGTGACTATTTCAGGAGGAGCGACACCACGGCTGGATTTTTGGAGCTCTTATGTTTCAGACACCAAATATGTGTAAGTGGCTTTTGGGTCAATACTAATAACACCGCAATACCCACTCATTCTTAAAGCAAATAAACAGCCAGGCATTATAGAAAATCATTAGGACATATTCCCGTCTATTGTGGGTGTATTGCAAAGTACTATGACATTTACAAAGCTTAAGTGTCTTAGACCGGAGTGAGACAGCAGTTCCAGCTTTATTCTTGTGTTAGTATTTCTGTCAAAGTGAACGCTTGTAGTGAACGAGGAACAAAAGGCGAGGACACGGGGCTAACGCTAAGGTCACTTGTTTTGTACTACACAAAAGGTTTGAGGGTCCCTGTAGTTTAACGCTGAGCTCTAGGACGGGTCCAAACTCTGTGGCAAATGTGCTGGTTGCAGATTTGTGGATCACATCTCTATTATTGGACCTATCCACATGAAACCAAAATTGGCACAATGTCAATATCAATTAACAAAAGTGAAATTACTGTAAAACACCGACTAAGAGCTGAGTTACAATTAACGGCCAGGTCCTTTTTAAACATAAATAACTGAGTCTAATGTACGAAATATAAATATATGCCTCATCTATTAAGTGATGGTTGTTTTTTTTACAATAGCTACAGAAAATGGTGCAGCTATTCAACTCCAAAGACGGGATTGTTGTCAGCTGAAAGGACTTTTAACCCTATGTAATTTATGACAGTTTTGCAGATTTACAGGTTTAACTTTTTGATTGGGTTTCTATCTACTGCTTGTTTCTATGGAGATGTCATTGATCTGCCTGAAATATTCCACAGTGTGACATTAAACAGCTCTATCTTACAAGTGCAGGTGGGTTCATAGCTCAGAAATACCTAGAAAAAAAACAGGCATTCTGACTGTGAGCGGGGTCGCCTCTCCACAGATCTGACTTATAACTTGATCTGGGTTGGTCTCCATGGAGATAGAAAGGTTTAATGCCATACTGTGGAACATTCCAGACAAAGCAATAACATCTCCATGGCGAAGTATGTGACAGACCCTCCACTAGAAAAGGTGCACAATGGACACTTCATATTAATAAGGTTCAGCATTTGTGAATGATTGGTTTGGATATTTCTTTCAAAGATGAGTAAAAAAAAGCATGTTCTACAGCATTCCTTATGATGCCCCTTAGGAAAAAGTAGCATACTTGAAGTTTATTTTATTAAGTATGCTTCAGTATCAGGAGCCTTAAGTTTTGGTCGAACATGGCAACGCCGACAGAGATACTTCTCCTTATTTTAGCGAAAAGCCTGCCCAGAGCCTTTAGTTTGTGAAAAACATGCAGGGGTAAGACCATTTGTGGACAGGGAATATGTACAGTACGTTTCTCTCAAATGGATTTAGCAAAAGTGTGATTTCTTAAGTTTGGTCCCATTCAGTGTATGTTTTCTTTATGATTACTACATTTTCAATACATACAGAAGACATCAACTAAAGGGTTATATAAATGCATTCTGCCCTAAATTTCCTGTGATATTATGCTTCCATTTGAACAGGGACAATGGGCCGCAGACCTGTCAGGCTCCATGAAACAAATACTATTGTTGGTGTCCTCTGAGCTGGTGCTCTGGTTCACTGGTGCCCTGGTGCACTGGGGAGGCTGAGGAAGGATGCCAGCAGCCGCCAGCTCGGGTTCACAAACCTCTGGAGCTCTGGCGCCCTGTCACAGTCGCTACATGTGGAAATGCCTGGTTACCGTGGACGACCAGAGGAAGCTGTGCGGGTCTGATAACAAAAGTGCCTCGGGGTTAGCACCACTGAGGTTCAGAAGTGAACACGGGACTACACCAGCCCACATTCATTCATTCATCCTATTAGTTTTAGTCTTAGATACAAACAGGAAAATGATGTGTGGCCAGGCTAACACACATATATAACACGGTAAGATAAATGTATTGAATTCATAGTATTCCATTTCAACTCATGTATAATTGGAAGGTTAAAGGGGCATTGTGTCATTTCTCTGCTTGTCTCCATGGAGATAACACTGCAGTGGTTTATGGTTTGAGCCACATTAGCAACAGAATAGCTGTTGTTGCTGGTCTTCCTGGGTTCCACACATTTTCACATCTGTCTTATATTCCTGAAAAATGCAAAATGTTTCCCTTACCAATAAGAATTATTCAAGTTTATTTAAGTGTAATATAGTGTGTTCAAGTGTGTATTTTGTACTAAAACTAAGGAAGTATACTTGAAGATGACTTTTTATAAACTATATTGTTTACATAGTTAGTGAAGTATGCTTGTCATATACTGAAACGTATAAACAAAAGTCTAAGATTATAAGTACTTTTATACTAAGACTTATAGTTTAAACTTATACTTAAGTAAACTTTTCACGTCTATAAATAGTATATAAATAGTAAAATACAATTAATATGCCAAGCAAACTTAAAGTATAAGAACAAGTAAACTAATCAAAGTTTATAAAAGTATACTATAATAAACTAAACATAGGGACTTGAAGTATAGAACAAGTACAGTAGCTCGGCAGTAGATCAGTTGGTAGAGCATTTGTCCACTGACATGACACTGACTGTCATATTGTCCTTGGGCAGGACACTTAACAAAACATCACCCCTAGTGTCTGTGTACTGTGATGTGTGAGTGGGTGACTGGTTCCTTGTTGTAAGTGTAAGTGTAATTTAAGGATTAAGTACACTGATAGTATATAGATGGGTGTACTTTAAAGTGTACTTTTGCCAACTTAAAAGAACTTTAAAGTATACTGCAATAGTACTTTTGTAAACTTAAAATATTCCAATTTAGTCAGAAAAAGTATTAAATTAGTATACTTTCTAGTACAGTAAAAGTACATGGTCTGTAGTATACTTGATATACTTATACTGAAGCAAACTTAATAAAATGAACTTTAAGTATACGACTTTTTGCTAAGGGTTTCCACGAGCATATGGCGCACATGCTCTTAGCTGTGATGAAGAACTTTACATATTTATTATGTAGTTACCTGAACAGAGGAAGAAGAAAATAGAGAACTTTACACAGACTCTTTTGGCCGTATCTTTACACACATGCCCTTCAAACTAAATATATACATCAAATTTGCGAATTACTTTTTTACAGGGACTGAGCTCAGTTTGATTCTGTCTGACTTCAACTTTACACAGACACTACAGACTGACTGGATGTGGATTTATTATTACACACAACACCTTGAGACACTGTAAAGGATTCGCACTCAAGACTGGAGGTGTTATCAGGTGGATATAAGCTTCACACTGTTTTTTTCAGCTCTTCTTTTCCCAGTGAAATGGGACTCTTTGCTTTGTTTGGATACATGTTGAACTTTGTTAAACGTGATTGCGTCACTGTGTTTTAGCTCCGCCCACCACAAGCCGGTTCCAGGTCATAACCATGCCAGACCCCCTTTGGAAGGTTCTGCCTCCAGTACTACGCTTAATTATCCATGGAGAGTATATATGCAGTACTGTGGAACATTTTGAGGAAAGTATAGAGAAAATCAGGTGGTGGACCATCTGCTAGAAAACTTATGCTGTGGTTCTTTAAATAAATTGCAAATTAAATAGTTTTTCTTTGGAGAAGAGGAGAGAGCTCGGCCAAATGCCTATCCATGGTTAAAGAATGACGAAAAATAAAGGCAGTTTCCATAGCGATTGACAATTTGAAAAACAATCACTCCAAAAACTCCAGCTGTTCCTCCATGACTACAGCTCTGCAAGAATCTCAGGTACAGGTTGGTAACTGGTTGTTTGTGTGCCCTTTAGCAAACAAGTGTATGATTATATGAATTAAAACATTGTGAAGATTGATTTCCACTCTCAGCTTACGGCTAGAGACAAAATATAAAACGCAATCAGTTACAAATCTCCTTGGATACCTAGATCCATGTGTAATACATCTAATTGATGAATCTCTCTCCACCATGACGCCCCTTGTGAGTCCCATAATGATTTTTACAGACAGCAAACATTCCTCTGCGCTTTGCTTCTAATGAAAAATGATCCACGCTTTTTACCCATTTGTGTGAATCGTAAAGCTCCAGCACGGACTTCGGCGGTTGTTAATGCCATTAGCGCAGCGGGTAGCGCGTTTTGCCTGGCAGGCCGTAGCTCGGTGTACATTTGACTGTCCAGGATGCAGGGGTCTGATAGCGTAGGGCTAATGTGATGTAATAGGGTTATAATACAAATGACAAAAAAAGGACAGAGAAGCACAGCGGGGCTTCGGTTTCTACGGTGTTGTTACAGTGGGGGTCGTTTACATGTGAGCACAGAAAATCTCCGAATCATTACCGACTGCCCACGACTGTTCCTGATTGAGCTGCTCCCTCTCAGTGTGATATAGATTAACAAGCCATAGCCAAGTCCGGTCTATACACTAGCGCAGTAGAATAGAAATGCAAATTTTAGGTGCAAATGCAGATTAAATAATTACTTTTTGGTTACCTGGGATCCGGAATACTCACTTTTTCCTTATCAAAAGAAATATGGCTGCTTATGAGGAAAAAATAAAGGATAAGACGTACCACATGGGACTGAAAAACATTGGATTTGTGCTGAATCAATGAGCAAATCACTGTTTCTACAAGCAAACAGTTAAAGAGTAAATTTAACTGAGGAGTTGTCCCAGAGAAGAACTGTCCAGTACAGAACGTTGTCTTTGTCTGAAGGTCTGCACAGTGATAAATGTTGTGTCTCTTCTTGGACTACAAATGGAAAAAAAAAACATTGGATTAATTCTGGCGTATTTAAAACATTAATATGCATTCTCCGTTTAAATAATAACTAAAAACGTCTTTCAAAGCTCTCCACGACCAGGCCCCATTCGACCTGCCCGACCCTCATCTATTTAGAACCACTTTTAATGTTTAACCTCTTCTTTTATTTCATTCTTTTCACTCCATTCCCCACTATATTTCCGTCCATTCACCACTGCGGTTGTCTTGGGTGCACATGACTCCGCTGTCAAATCATTCATCTCCATCATTTTGTCCTCCAACAAACTTCAACCCAGTTTTCATCTCCGTTCTCTAGCTCCGCTGTTTATTATTTTTCGTGGTTATGCTATGCTGGTTATGGCGCAGAGACATGGCCATGTTCTATAATGTATTTTTCTATATTTTAGTATATCTGTATGGTAATTGGCTTGGGGGAGGAGCCTTGGTGAATAAAGGGGGTCATTCTCCCTCAATTAGTCAGTTTGGACCTGGACTTGTACAGGTAACAACCCTCAACAAAAACTTGCATACTTAAAGTTCATTTTATTAAGTATGCTTCAGTATAAGTATATGAAGTATACTACAGACCATGTACTTTTATTGTACTAAAAAGTGTACAAATTTAATATTTTTTCACACTAAATTGGAACAGTTTAAGTTTACCAAAGTATTCTTTAAGTATACTTTAAAGTTAATTTTAAGTTTGTAAAAGTAGACTTTAAAGTACACCCATCTATATACTTTCAATGTACTTGATACTTAATTTGCACTTACCTATATACTGCCATGTAAAAGGTCACATTTTCACCTTCAGGAGTGATGTTATGTTGAGAGTAGGATTCGAACTGCCAACCTTCGGATCAGCGGACAAACGCTCCACTAACTGAGCTACTGCTGAGCTACTGTATCAGGTTCTATCGGGTTATTCATCTTGTTTTTAGATTTATTATCGACTTACTAGTTCTGAGACTGTTCATTTTAAGATAACTTGTCACTAAAAATGATCTTGCTGCATGGACAGTTGGGGTGCAGCAATAACTGAAATATCGTGATATTGTGTTGTCAAAAGTCTCACAATAATATCGTTGGCATTCATAATATATCGAATCACAAGTTTCTTTGTTTAAATTAACTGTTGTTGTTGCAATAATAAAAAAAACCAAAAAAAAAAAAGAAAACAGAGGGAACATAGACCATGATCTTTTGCTATTTCAGTTCAGACTATGTGAAGAAATAACTGTTAAAAAGCAGTTTTAAATCTTATTTTTGTATTAAAACAGCACCAAAGGCTTATCATGAAATTTTAAAATGTTGTAAGTCTCCACAAAATATCAAAATAAATATCGTACCGTGAGATGCACATGGAGAAAATATCGTACTGAAAGATTTGGATATTGTTCCATCCCTAATGTTTAGTTGCTACCACAAAGACTTTTCAAGATGTTCAAAATGTCACTGATCTGAATATGACAATAAATGTTGCACCAAAATTCAAAATATGTTAGAATGTCACTCTTGTTATTATGTATAATATCGTAATATCGTGAGCTTTCCCACGATATCGTAATAAATGTCGAGACTTGGATGGATTTTCTGATAGATTAAGTGTTTATCTTGAATTTTGCCAAGCTTTTTTGCAGTACAAGGTTTTTTTTTGAGTTATAAAACACCTACACTTGAGCAAATACAAGGGAGATCAAGGGAGTTTAATGCCCTATTGAGGACCAAACATTTCAAACAAACTATCACATTAGTCAGGGTTTACGCCAGGTTTTGGAGCTGAGTACGGAGTATTTGAGGAGATGTCAATAAGATGCCTGGAGGTCCATCGTCTCCATTGGTTAAGGCCGGGTACGCTGAGAATTGATCTCGCGCCACCAGCTAGGTTTTTAAAAAATGGCAGATAAAATAATAATAGCCCTGGTCTCTTGTGTGTCTCGTCTTAGAGTCCAGAGCCTCAGAGAGTAACCCATGCGGCGCAATGAAAGGAGCAAATATTTTTAGAGAGAAACGCCACCACCACTGTTACCACCAACTGCTTTTACTGAGACTTTGCGCCTGATGTCATCAACATTCGTGTATTAATGACAAGCTTATGAAAATAGCATTCCATCATAGACGTAAAGACATGATATTTTTGATTCTGAAATAAATAGATTGGAATTAAGTTATTCTCCTTTGAGTTTACATGGAAATAATTAGTCCAAATTAGTAGGAAAACACGTTAAATCGGTTTTATTTATGGTTCCACTCAATGTCTGGATCTCCAGAAGGTTTCCAATTGGACACTGACACGGACATATTTACATCTACAGAAAACACACAATCAGTTGCTGCCGGCGTTTTACTTTTTCTTCCCGCTTTTGCTGTTATGTTCTTTGCTTTGTTGTACTTCTGCTTCAACTGTTTCCACTTGGTTTTGATCTGTACAGCGTCTCTGTCCGCGAACCCTCCTTGTTCAAACCTTTCCAGTACCTCTTTGAAAATGTTTTTATTTTTTTCCGCCATCCAACTTTTCATTATTTGCAGTTCTTATAGTGCAGTTCTTCTCACTTATTAAAGAAAATGTCCGGGCTGCCTTCTCGCAGTAATGACTGGACTTATTTTTTTTAAGCGGAATAAATGTTCACATGATCATAAATTAGATTGTGTTTAAAATATGAAAAAATGTAGACTTAATTTAGAGTTTAATTCTGAATACATTTAATTCTGAATAATCATTAGGAATTAAGTGTTTACATGGTCTTATTATTTTTATTTGGATTTAAAGCTCTTATGTAAACGGGGCAAATGTCTACTGGTCTTCATGGAAAAAGATAGACTGAATCCCATAGTTTAGAACACTGTAGGCATATCCGTAACATCACCATGGAGACAAGCAGCTGCTTTTAACTATAGACGGCAAATCAAGAGGATTAAGAGAATGTGATCGCTAATGTTCAGTTTTAGTCAAATGACATTCACATTCACAGTTATGAGTTCCATATCAGGAATAGGATTTGATTCATGGACGCAGCATCATGTAGAGCAGCTTATTATAAACTTGTTAAGACCAAAACAATGAGCCTGACAGCAGCATTTATGGAGAGAGAGGACGACGTTTTTGCAAAAGTGAAGTGGAGCTGAAAGCATGTCCATGTTCACTTCCTATTTGGACTGCATTTTAGCTATGTCCATTTGTATATGCAGTTTATGGTCAACTTCCTGTTATATGCAACATTTCTAGGACTTTTTCCCATTAAAAAACGATCATATTTTGTTTTAAATGGTTAATTGCTATGGCAGCAGTCCCAATATTTCATCATTCTGCCCCACGAGCTCCCACACAGAATAAAATGCCGGTGGTTTTACAGTGAGTGAATTGTCTGTCCCGGCCCTGGCTCTGCTGGCTCTCATTAAAGGAGCGGTGTCTCTGTTGGACTGCACAGAGCTGCCGCGGGTCGCCACAGTCCAGTCTGACTTAATTACATCAGGACGGACCCACGGGTCTGAGGGGCCCCTCCCAGGAGCCCCACACACACAGACACACACACAACCACTCATGTACACTCACACACGCAGACATACACACAACCACGCATGTACATTCACACGCACACAGAGACACACAACCACGCATGTACACTCACACTCGCAGACATACACACAACCACGCATGTATATTCACACACACACAGAGACACACAACCATGCATGTACACTCACACACGCAGACATACGCACAACCACGCATGTACACTCACACACGCAGACATACACACAACTCACATGTACACTCACACACGCAGACATACACACAACCACGCACCTACATTCACACACACAGACATACACACAAGCACGCATGTACACTCACACACACAGACATACACACAACCATGCATGTACACTCACACACGCAGACATACGCACAACCATGCATGTACACTCACACACGCAGACATACGCACAACCATGCATGTACACTCACACACGCAGACATACGCACAACCATGCATGTACACTCACACACGCAGACATACGCACAACCACGTCCACCCACACACGAAGACAAACCAACACACATGTACACTCACACACGCAGACATACGCACAACCACGCATGTACACTCACACACACAGACATACACACAACCACGCATGTACGTTCACACACACACAGAAACATGTCTGAGGAGCCGCTCCCAGGAGACACAAACATCCACACACACAAACACACACAAACACACACAAACACACACAGCTCCGAGGGGCTACACACATTAATTCCTGGGTTTGTGTTAAATATTTAGTTTTCCATCAGGTAAGTTTCAGTCTGGGGGGCAAACAGCGAATGAAAAGTCCATGATAAATCTCCATGGTGATGATGCCTAGAATGTTCCACGGTATGGCATTACACTTATTCATCTCTATGGTCACAGCAGGTAACGCCATAGGTCCAAGTTACATGTCAGGCCTGTGGAGAGGCCCACGCATAGCAAGAATGCAAGTTTTAAGTCAATAAAAACCCGTTTAATTTCAGACAAAGTAATCACATCTCCACAGGCATTCCACCAGAAAAGTTACACAGTGCACCTTTAGCACAAAAAATCCATCTGAAATCCAAGAAGCGAGTCAGATCCCCATCATGTGAGCGAGACTGCAGCAGATTAAGGAGGCACATAAACCTGTAAAACCTGTAGAAAGCTCATGGGTCACAGAAAGCTGTATAAGCCCCCTTCTCCTTCTATCTACCCCTTTCCCTTGCTCCCCCCATTACTCTATCTCCCCTCTTTTTCTCATGC
>KN488711.1:0-13344 GCA_000787155.1 Scartelaos histophorus | reverse complement strand
AGCAGGAACAGGGCGACCGTCACCGTCCAGAGAGTCAGCACCATTTTAGACGCCATCTTTTGTCCTGCAAGAAAACAGCTTCAAGAATTAAAATGCCAAGTCCTCACCCTGACTCCCCAACGTGAATCCAGGTCTCTATTCTGCTGGGTTTATATACAGGCCGGTGTGATGTGTGGGCACAAACTGGTAGTAACTCACCCGCTCACAAAGCCGTGTCATTTGGACGGTCGAGACGCTCTGAAATTAGACTAAAAATTGTCAGCGGGTAATAGAAAAAGACTCAAGGGCCTATTCAGACACAGTAAACGTGCTTATTTGTGGCTTCGGGGATGAACAATAGGAAGCATCTGTCCAGGCTTTAAATACAACTCATTTAACCTCAAGACGTGCAATTCAAAAGACAAGTTTGCTTTGGTTTGCCCGACACAAAACCCAAGGGCAAAATGAAAGGTCCTATAATAATTGACTGAGTTTTTAGTCATGTTGGAATGTTGTTGCCTCCTCCAAAACATGATGGGAGTTGTTTTGTCGACACATAATATGATTGAATAACACTTTATCATTTATTATGTTCTGTTCTGCCTTGTGATGTCATGAAGTGGAAATATTCAGCTGCTTTTACTTTCAGTTCAGTAGATTTGTTCAGAAACTACAGTGTGCAATTTTTTCTTTTGAATGCATGCAACACAGTGGAGCACTTCCTGGACCACCTCGTGACATCACAAGGTGGAACAGAACCACCTTGGAGGTTTTCTGTTCAAGAGAAGAACTTTTTACCTGAATATGCAGTATTTGTGTGAATGAATCGATCCAAACTGATTCGATCTAATTTAGTAACAAACAGGAAATGGTGCAGTGAAGCGATCTGATTGGTCAGAATTAGCCTCATCCAAACCTCAAACCCCGCCCACAGATGAGAACGGCCAATAGGAAACAGCCTCAATCCTCCTCTTTCACTCTGGATCGATTGCTTCCGTCTTGACATCTTTGATCTTTGCTGCAATTGCAAATTTTTTTGTGAATTTTACACTTTGAATTGGAAATTGGCTTGGAAATACGCCTTGAATATCTAAAAAGTGACATTTTTATTTTGAGGCATATTGAAAAAGTGCACTTAATTTCAGCAGCTAAAATTCAGAATAAAAATAATTCAAACATCTTTTTTCAGATTTAAAAAATTCAAAGTGAGAAATTCAGTGGTGTTTAAAATCCAAAATCTGATGGAACAAATTGTCTTCCATAGCACTGCTAGGAATAATATAGTTATTTAAGTAATATAGTTATTTAAGTTTTAGATTTAGTCTTCCTGCCCTTATCTTTAAAATTGAACATTTGATTGTTTTGTGTTTTGTGTTGTGTGTTGCGCTGAAACCAAAAAAAGTTCCTAACTCGTGAATTGTCTTCACTTTCACTGGTCATGGCAATAAAAGTTTTGATTTCTGATTTCTGCTTGTAACGTGGCTGATCTCCCGTTTCCCGCTGACCTAAAGCTGGAAACCAAACGTACATCATTTCATTTGGGGATGTAAACTATTCTTATACCATCAAAACAAAGACGACACTCAGCATAAACTCTTAAACTGTTTATTTAAAATGAGCCGCTCTTCAAATCGTCGTCAGTTTACGGGAGTCACCGCTTCCTGGAGGACAAAATGCAGAAGTTACATCCATCCGGACACATGCAAAAGGGCCGCGACCCATTTCTTTCTCCTCGCTTCCTTCTCCTTTATTTCTTTGGAGTTGGGAGGAAATGGGTGAGGAAGTCCCGCCCACAGAGGAGGATATAAACTCCTCACTGAGACCAATAAAGTTTGATTTTATCCCATGTCTGTCAAATTTACTCCTTCCTTCCGTGGTTTTCTTTGTGACAGATTTGATTGACAGCTGAAAAATGGAGGATCGAGCAGAGGAATCGAGGAGAAGGAAGCGAGGAAAGAGAACTGAGAAGGAGCGGCCATATTTGAGTATTTGAGTTATGGTTTTAACTCTTTATTCACTTGTGGTTTGTCGGGTTCGGTCGGGGGCGTCTGTGTGGACGGGCTGGACTCTGCTTTGGTCTCGATCTCGGTCAGACTCGTTTCCTTCACGGCCGGTGGATCTTCGGTACTGCAACAAACAAGTTATTTGACAGCAGCTGATTGCATTTGGATAAGACTTTGTTTTTCACGGTGCATTGGAGGTTATTGCTTTGTCTGGAATGTTTCACAGTGTGGCATTAAACCTTTTTGTCTCCATGGAGACCAAACCAGACCAAGTTAGAAGTCAGGCTCCACCTTATTTTACATTATTGGTGGTTTAATGTCAGACTGTGGAACATTCTAGGCAGAGCAATGAAAATCCACAGAAACGGGTGACAGACACAACCAAAAAAAGTTACATAGGGCAGCTTTAAGACTTATGATTGTATTGGCTTTTTGTATATTTAAAGTTGTTTTAAAGTTTGCAAATTATTTATTACTTTATAGACATAGGATAATGTGTATATATAGTGGTCATTAGGACGCTCTTTCACAGCTACTCAGACTATGAAGACAGTTATTGCTCGTTTAGATTTAGTAATTAAAAGTCCTAAAATGGCCCAAAATATAATTAAAAACTTTACAGATATTCAACATATAATTAACCACTTGCTTTTCTAATGACCCGCGCAGCATCTTAAAAATCTACATTTCCTCTTTCTGACCTAAAGACGCAGGTATTGCTCGCAGGAACAGAAGTGTTTTGTTTTTGCATGAAATCAACGTCTAACGTCGCTCTGATTAATGAACCTGGAGAAACTGTTGCGCAACATATTTTTGAGGCTAGATTATGCAACAACTCAACAATTAAAAAAAATGCAATTACAACAAACATTTTGCCATCTATTTTACTGCAGCCTGTTCAGCATTTTTTAGGTACTATTGAAATAAAGTTTGACTAGACGTGACAAAAACTATTCACTAAACCTGAAGAACGGTGGATTCGGATGGAAACAGGATTCTTTAGACCAATAATATTTAATACATCTGAGGAGCAGCTAAGTTTATAATGTTAAACTGCAGGTTTTTGTTCTAACACAGAGAGTTCTCGGGTTTATGCACCAACAGAAATGATCAGGTTCAGCTTTTGTAAATTGACCTTTTGGATATTTCATGACAAAATACAAAGTTATGAACTGGTGAAGCACCAGCAGTGACCTTCTCTCTGTTCATCTCACCTGGTTTCCACATTCCTTTTCCTCCTGAAAAACACCAACAGCACAATGACGGCTACAAGTGTGACCAGCCCCAGGGCCCCGTAGACCAGGGGCCCCTGTAGACTCTTCAGCAGGTTCTCCTCGCAGGATTCACCTCTGTACAGCAGAGGACACTCACACTGCGTTTTCCCACTGACCACCAGACAGCGCCCCCTACCGCTGCACCGGCTGGAACTGCACTGCTCCAGGTCCAGGGCCCAGAGCCCGTCGCTCATGTTCAGGGAGGAGCTCTCGTTTTTGGGCAGAGCGGGAAAAACCTGAGTAGGTGGAGGAGACTTGTGGACGTGTGTGGAGCCCAGATCTGAGGACTTCTCACTGACAGTGATGCCTGAAGAGGAGCAGGGCAAGAGTTAAAGGTGCAATGTGTAACTTTGTTTCTATAGATGGGTCAATGAAAAAAATTTGCTTCTATTGAACTTTTAAAAATATTTACAATGTCAGGTGCATAAATCTGACATTCATATTAAACATGTTTAGTGTTTATGTAAATGAATTGGCTACAACCTTAAATGTCATGTGGTGCGACCGAGAATAACCTTAAAATAGTTTTATTTTCTAAAACATGGTTGGGATGTTAATCAACTTCTGAGTCATATGCATGAGATTTTTAAACATGTTTAGTGTTTATGTAAATGAATTGGCTACAACCTTAAATGTCATGTGGTGCGACCGAGAATAACCTTAAAATAGTTTTATTTTCTAAAACATGGTTGGGATGTTAATCAACTTCTGAGTCATATGAACATGAGATTTGAAAACATGGACACGCTCAGACAATATTTGTTTGAATATTATGGGGAAATATCTACTCAAGAAAGATGAAATTTCATGTGGGACTAAAAACACTTCAGAAAATATGACCAAAAACAAATTAATTAGATTTAGAGTCATTTTAAAGAAGTTCAAAGATCATGAGTTAAGAGCAGACGGTCGCACCACATGAACATTTTAACACCAAGTACAAAAAACATGCAGAAGAACTCAGGATTTATGAAAAAATTATTTGGTTCCATGGTCAGAGGTTCTACAGGAATTATGAAATTGTAACCTTTTAAACCAAAGAAATTGGACACACGTTATGACATTGACCCGTATATGTCACTGCTCTGCCTGGAATGTTCCACAGTAGAACATTAAACTCCTCAAGTTTGTATTTATTCAATTATAAGCGTCTCAAAAAAAATATAGAAAAACTGGTATTCTGACTGAGTGGGGTCGCCTCTCCACAGATCTGACCTGTAACTGTCTGGTTTGGTCTTCATAGATGGAAAGCTTGAATGCCGCACTGTGAAACATTCCAGACAAAGCAATAACATCTCCAGGGTGAAAAGCATTTTTAGAGTTTCAGACTTCACCACATTCTGTAGGCCTGTGATGTTGTGTTTTTTGGTACAGAATAACCAAGTATATGTGAAAGAAAATCCAAAATGACAAAACTGGGATTGTTAGTACTTGGGTCCATAATCTGATGAAAGACGGAGGATGAAAACATTGTACACAGTATATGTCCTACCCGCTCATTTAACATTACAACACACAACTGCACTGAACCTGACCCTCCCACATAAAAAGGACTGTTCTGAATTATCTCGTTAAATCCACTGTGCATCTTCAAACATTCTGGTCTGTTTAATGCCATGTTCTTCTCAGTCTACACCCGATTTAGTCCAGTAATCAATCATGATTAGAGAACTAACAATTACAGCCCACGCCTTTCGCCATAAACCTGTGAGCAAATGTAAATAACCAAATTGTATATTTAGTCTGTGGAAAGACGTACAGTTTTCGTCAGAGCGGTCGGGGCAGTCCACGTGTCCGTCGCAGAACTTGTCTCTGGGCTGACAGGAGGTCTGGTCCAAACAGAGGCGGCTTCCTGGGGGACAGCGTTGCCGTGGGCGACAGTGGGTGGAGTTGAGGGGGGCGTGGTCATAGGTGCACCTGCAGGACCGGCCCTGCGCCGTGGCCAGGCACAGGTGAGCACAGCCGCCATTGTCCACGGAGCAGAGATTTGAACCTGAGAGGAGGAAAATCTTATTTACAGTTCTTAATTCAAAACTACAGCAAGACAATATAAAGATGTAATAAAATGAAATTAGAATTATTAAAAGAATTATGTACATCTAAAACCACTTTATGGATGTTTTTTGAACATTATTCTCTGGCTTTTAACACCGCGTGAGTTGTGTGGTCCTCTGTCATTTACTTTTTTTAATGTTTTTTGGGGTTTTTATTTATTTATTGCCATCTTATGGCTTTGCTCTTATTAGTTCTAAAACAATAAACCAGTAAAATCAAATATGTGTTTGTTAATTTAATTAGTTAATTTTATTATTATACCATTGTTGCTTTCAGTGTGTATTTGTGCAGCACTTGGAAACTTTATGAAATGTGTTATATAAATAAAGAGGATTGGATTATAACATGGTTGGGAAAAAAAAACCATTTGCATTATATTCCTTTAAACACAGTACAAAGCAATTACATTTACTCAATCTTAAATCAATGTTCATTACTCCAACAGTCCCACTTATTTTATACTGGAATTTGAACCACCAAAATAAAAAAAAAACAAAAAACACTATCTTGAAAACTTGCCAAGGAAAATTAAAAGAAAAGGCAACATACAGTTAAAAATTATTAATTACCTTTGTGTCCGGCCCTGCTGAAGACCTTCAAACTGACCACTTTTGTAACCACCTCAAACCACATCTTATTTTGCTGCTGTTCATCCTGGAACCAGACTCTGGTCTTATCTAAAGAATTATTCATACAAAGAAAGAATTATTAAAAAATAGTTAAATGCCAAGTGAATAACAGATGACCTTGTGCGTTACCTCCAGTGGTCATCCAGAGCGGCACGTCCTCATTTAAAGTCACCGCTGACAAACCATCAGCCACTTTCCACTCAGTGTAGGCGAGTTCCTCCAACTGCACTGAGCCGATCGTTCCCAAACCTGTGCATGGAAACAGGGATTATTTAGACACTAATATTTGGACGTTCACTGGTTTGGGGTTTTGTACAAACGTTTGCAGAATGACGAGTGGTGAGCTGTAACCTTAAACTATAAACAACAAAATACCAGTAAAATCAAATCAACTGATGTTTTGGAGAAGCAAACGGTGTTTTTTTAGTGACACCACAGACACTGTCCACTGTACTCAAGCCTCCCACTGATTTTGGGAACATTTAAAAGATGCTTCAGTGACATCTTAAAGCAATTCAGTCTATTAAAATGTGCACTCTGCCACACTCTGCCTGTCCCATGGTACGGCATTAACTCTCACAATACACATAATCAGGTCATGTTACAAGGTTTGGTCTGAAATGCTGCTTTTTATACCAATGCAACAGAGTTTCTACGCCAAAACGGCAGATGTTCCAGAGGACACACTTTGAGGCGTCTCAACACTTAAAACAGTGGAGTAAAAAAAAAAAAAGGCTTTTCTGTGTCTCATGGGTTTATATTTGATGCTCCTGGAAGCTGCTGTGATGCTGCAGGACACACAGGGGAAGGAGACTTTTGTCCTGAGGGTGATTACTCTCCTCAAACTGTCCTGATACTGTAGCTGTTTGAGCTTCCCATTGTATTTTACTGCTCAATGTGCTTAAAGGTGCATTTGGTGGAGGGTTCATCCATTGCAGTGAACGGAATGTTCCACAGTATGACAAACAGATCTATCTTACATTTATTCAATTACATGGGATTTTACAGCTCAAAAACAAACCTAAAAACAAAATCAGACTGAGTGGGTTTGCTTCTCCATACGCCTTGTTTGCCTCCAGAAGCTCAAAAATAGCTAAAAAAACAAACAAATCATCTGACCGAGTGGGTTTGCCTCTCCATAGACCTTGTTTGGCTCCAGAAAAAGCAATAACATCATGGAGAAAAACATCTGCAGCAATCCTTTAAATTGACTTTTGGGGAAACAAAGATCAATTGATTGATAGAAACAGATTAAAATCGATCTTTGGTGAGGCGACTTCGCTCACAGTAAGAATGCAGGTTTTTCCAAGGCATTTCTGTTGAATAAAACACTTAATGAGTTTAATGGCAAACTGTGGAACATCCCAAGGCAAAGGCAGAAGCAGGTGGTGCAACTTCAAATGGACAAGGATTACGATATTAGCAAAATCCTTCCCGAAACTCCCAGTTTTTTCACCCCGGTGCCCAACATTACTCACTAGTATCGGCCCAGTAGATTGATTTCCCGTCGCTGGTGAAGACGAGTGACGTTGGGGTAATTGCATCTTTCCACACGACCCTCCTCTTCCCTCCGTCCATGTCTGAACACTCTACTGTGGCCCCAGACTCTTTGCCCTGCGCCACCAGGTTAGCAAAACAAAGGCCCCCGGTCTGAGGATGCAGAGCGATGGAGTCCACCCTCCCGACACCTTCTCTGAGAACCACAGCCGTGTACGCATGTGTAGTAGAAGTCACGTGTATCCTCTGCTGTTTACTGCTACTCCAATAGACGTTTGAAGTCACCCAGTCCAAGGCCATCGCAGTGAAGGCGTCGTCCAGGAGTCTAAGCAGCTGGTGCGGGGAACTCCGGCCTCCATCTTTGATTTTGAGGCAGCTCAGCGACGTCGTGCTGTCGTCCGTCAGGAATAAAGTGTTGTCCTTGAAGCTGTAATCGAAAATGGCCGCCTTGTTGATGCCAGAGAGTTGGAGGGTGGAGTGTTCAGGCCAGTCCTTCAGTCCAGATGAGGTGTGTCGGGACTGGACGTAGATCTAGGAAAAAAAAAAAACAGTACATTACAAAACTCACCCCTTCAAGCTGGGATTCACACTATGATTCCCTCATTTTCCACAGTGTTACTTCCTATATTGTTTGTAAAGCATCTTTGAGTGTTTTATGCATCATTATTAAAAAGGTGCAATGTGTCTCCATAGAGATGTGCCTAGAATGTCCCACAGTATAGAGGGATTCCAGTCACGTGACTTTAGTGATCGCCGCCATCTTGTCTGGAAAGAAACTCTTACCATAAAGTAAACGTTAGGCAAGAAAATGGATAAAATTTGAATTTACCAAACATAAGCAGTTCGGAACACGAAAGATATGAAAGAAAACAAAGTGATATTGTATCACTGACCCTTATGTTGTACCACAAGTTGTTTTTTATGGACTTAAATCTGTTACAGATTCTGGAAATTTGCCCGACATCGAGTATCCTGATCTTATGACTTATCTCCTTTGTAAAACGACTTTATTCTGCCCGTACTCGGTTTAATTACTTCATAAATAAACACGATTTGTAAAACTTAACACTTACACTGTGGGAAACATCTTATCAGTGGTAACTTGTTGCATTAAAATCCTTTCTGTTTATGGCGCCTCCTTCTTCTGTGATATGGATCACGTGGGATACGATAAAAGGGAATATATCCCGATGTACTACAGCTGTGCTTCTTTATTTGCCTTGTATTTGTACGTCCTTCAGCACAGCAGGATTCCACCATTGTTTACAGAAAAATATACACCAAATACTACATCTACAAAAACAAAACCGGCTCTTAATAGTGTCAGTCTGACGGGAGTTTTATTACCCGACAAGATGCGTCGCAGGATTTTGTGCCGTCAGCTGGAATCCTTCTATAGCCATAAAGTCACGAATCTCCATCTAGACTTTCGAGCCAAAGACTAATAACTACATCGCTTTTTAAACAGAAAACATTTGAAAATTCAAAATGTGTCTCAATCCCTCTTTGTTGGAACATTTCCGTAATAGAAAAAGTTCTCCATGTAACTTTTCCAAGTCCAGTCCTTGAAGTCACAAACTCCTCTTTGCATTACCTGAGTGACGGTAGAAGGAGCCAGCACGAGGAGCAGGGCTGTGTCGACTGAACTGGAGCAGGTGAGTCCGTCCTCAGACAGCAGGAGGCCGGAGGGGCACTTGCACACGGCTCTGGGGCCCGGGGCCAGTGCACACAGGTGGGAGCAGCCTTTATCCTCACAGGGCTGATCTGTGGAGGTCTGCAGCAGCGGGTGCATCACCTGACAAAACATTTAAACTCTCATTTTATCAAGTTACGACATTTACTGTGGAAATAGACGAGTTTAATGCTATACTGTGTGGAACCTTCATAAAAGCTCAAGATCTCCACGAAGACCAGCCGATTGTGCGCTCTACAGAGACTCAGTTGGTAGAGTCTTTGTTCACTGACTTACACCATGTCCTTGGGCAAGACACTTAACCCACCTCGCCCCTAGTGTTTGCGCAAACTGATGTATGAATGTGTGTGTGAAACGATAAATGGTTCCTTAATGTAAAGCGCTTTAGGTGCCTTTCAAGGTGGGAAAGCTCTATATAAAAATAAGACAATTTTCCATTTACCACAAGAAAAATTACAGTGCACCTTTTATTTGTGGAGGTTTAGTCTCTGCACCTTTGTATTCACCACGTACTGTTACACCAAATAAAGAGTCATTTGGAGGAGAACGCTAAATTAAAAAGCGACACATGTGAATACCTTCTCATGCCCTTAAATAATAATATAGTTATTTAAGTAATATAGTTATTTAAGTTTTAGATTTAGATTTAGTCTTCCTGCCCTTATCTTTAAAATTGAACATTTGATTGTTTTGTGTTGTGTGTTGTGTGTTGCGCTGAAACCAAAAAAAGTTCCTAACTCGTGAATTGTCTTCACTTTCACTGGTCATGGCAATAAAAGTTTTCTGATTCTGATTCTGTATTCTGGAGTATTTATAGGACTTGCAAACTATAAAATCTGATATATCGTTCTACCTTCTAATGCCCTTAAATAATAATATAGTTATTTAAGTAATATAGTTATTTAAGTTTTAGATTTAGATTTAGTCTTCCTGCCCTTATCTTTAAAATTGAACATTTGATTGTTTTGTGTTGTGTGTTGTGTGTTGCGCTGAAACCAAAAAAAGTTCCTAACTCGTGAATTGTCTTCACTTTCACTGGTCATGGCAATAAAAGTTTTCTGATTCTGATTCTCCATTTGATTTTGGCAAGTGTTGGGATTGATTTCGCTCACCTTCACTCCGAAAGGCTGTCTGGGCCTCTTGAGGAGCACGGTCCTGTTTTTGCCGGTGACTTTATTGGCTCCCTGCACCACTCTCCTCTTGGTTTCAGACCAGTACATCATGTCATTGAAGACGGCCAAAGAGAAAGGGTTTGTGGTCTCCCTCATCTGCAGGATCTAAATAGAAAAAACATGACTTAGCTTTCATATCTGCATTATAAACACCATATTTGATTCACCTGAAAGGAATTCATAGTTTACCACAAGGGGCACTATAACTTTTTGGGTAAGAGGTCAGTCAGCTGCTTGTTTCTATGGATACGTCATTGCTCTGCCTGGAATGTTCCACAGTGCGACATTAAACAGCTCTACTTTACATTTATTCATTCACAGGTAGTTTTATTGCTCTTAAAGATGGAAAAGTTTAATACCAAACAGTGAAACATTCCAAACAAAGCAATAACATCTCCATGAAGAAAAGCATTTAATGGATCCTCCACCAGAAAAGTTACGCAATGCACCTTTAGGATTCAGTGTTAATTTGGGCAAAAATAAAACGTTTTTGTCTGGTGACCAATTTTTTTTCTTTGGTTTCAGACAAAATTTAGTAAAATAAGCATTGTCATCAAAAAGGTCATTCTAATTTAAATCAACTAAATCCATAATATTTTTATTCATTTCCAAAACATTATAATTTATGATCAGTTTTACTGGATTGAAGACTGAAAAATTTTACTTATTCTATCCACTAATTTTTGCCATGCATTGATTTTTTTTTTCCCCCAAATAACAAAAAGTATCAGTTAAAGACTAAAATATGTATCATAGTGGACAAAAATATAAACTATATATGTGACTATATGTAAACTTATGAGTACTTTTCATGTTTTTTTGTTTTTTTTATTTCATGTGAGTGAGTAAAAATATTATCTTGATTATCTTCCATCTTCAACATTTTTAAAACATTTTTTTTACAATTCCACACCCCCAGACTTGCACTCTAACCCCCTCACACGCACCTGGATGTCGTCCCCGTCCAGCGTGGCCGACCCTATGGCCCTGAGCCGCTGGTCGGTCCAGTAAACTCTGCTGGAGATCGGGTCCAAGGCCACCCCCACGGGCCACCCCAGGCTGGAGGTCACCACGGCCCTCCTCTCCGACCCGTCCATCCCCGCGCGCTCGATCTTCACCGCGGTGCCGATCTCTGTCCAGAACATCAACCTGGTCAGAAGAAAAAAAAAGGACAGTACAGCTTATTCTGGAAATTGCAGACAATCAAATAAACCTACTTCATGAACAATAAAGTGGTTTAGAAGCATTTACAGAGTTTTTATTACACTAAAACAGTAAATAATTGTGCTATTAGCGTAAAACTAAATCTAAACCAGAAGAAAATCAGTATCAAAGGCTAAATTAAGACATCCAATGCTTTATTTCTGTGGAGATGCTATTGCAAAGTGCACCTTTAAAAGAAAAACATGCATCATTTTGCTTCGTTTTCATGGAAATATCGTTCCTTTGGCTATAATGTTCAACAGTACAACATTAAACCAAAAATATCATCACGGAAAATGGTTTTAGCTTTTAATTCCGCAGACTTGCCTCCTTCAGAAAGTTACATACTGCACCACAATTTAAACTCACTAAAGAAATGTGTTTTGACAGGTGCCATATCCGACTGTAAAATGTTCATATCCTACAGACCCTTTTTGTGGCAGCAAAGCCAAAGATCTGGGCTGGTCCAGGTCTTCGTCCAGGATCACGGTGAAGTCCGGACTCGTCACGGCGGCGGATGGAAGCTGAATGGCCAAGATCTGACTCTTTACTCCGTCCACCCAGTACAGGTTCCTCCCGAGCCAGTCCACAGCCACCGAGTCAGCCCGGACCCCTGAGGACAAAGAAAAAAAAGATTGAGGATTTTGTTTCATAATTTAAAGGTCCAAATTACACTATTTTCTGATCCATGTTCTGCTTTCTCATCTCAAATATACCTGGAGTTGTGCTTTGTTTCATTCACACTTAAAAAAAAAAACACAAACGCTGCATATTTAGGCAGAGTTCTTCCCTCAAACTGAGCTCACTTTGTTCCACATCACCAATTTTTCTGATCTGGCCAAGATTTTAAAGCCTAAATCAGGTTATTCATCTCGTTTTCAGAT
Organism: Scartelaos histophorus; assembly: GCA_000787155.1. Lineage (NCBI taxonomy): Eukaryota > Metazoa > Chordata > Actinopteri > Gobiiformes > Gobiidae > Scartelaos > Scartelaos histophorus. The sequence continues at coordinate 955 of KN488711.1, read as the reverse complement.
TTATTATCCACTTGCTGCTTCATTCTAGTCTAGACGTTGTTTATTTTAAGATAACTTGTCAACTAAAATGATCTTGCTGCGTGGACAGATCATTTCACTACTTTTAAAAGCTTTTTGCAGTGCACCTTGCGATTTCATGTGGTAATACATTGTTTTTTAACACCGCAAACCTCCGCTAGAATCATTTATGATAATTTTAACCCTGGAATTGCCAATCTCTACTCAACAAACATTAAAAGGATTCGTTAGCTTAAAAACTATGCCATCACAAGGTGGAAGGGAACATTTTGAGCTTTGGAGACGTAGACAGACCAATAATAAAATCAAACTTTATTTATAGAGCCCTTTATAACACTCAAGGTGACTCCAAGTGCTTCACTTTAAAACTCAACTGAAAACAAATTGTGCAAAGAGCCACTACATTACTGGGTGTTAAAAGCCAGTCTGAATATGCATTTTTGAGTCTGGATTAAGGTTTACTCAAAGCAAAACAACTCCAGGTACGTTTAGAATGAGATAACGGCATTAAAACAAGGCTTAAAGAGTTAATTTAGTCTAATATACGACCTGTAAGTGTGAGATTAGAGGAAGAATATCAGACACATTTACCTTTGATGAGGGTCCCCGTGGTCTTGTCGTCCAGAGAAGACCACTTGATGCTGTCCGAGTCCAGGCTGTCCCAGTAGACCCTGCGCTCTCTCCAGTCATAGTCCACAGAGAGAATGGCCTTTTTGGTGGAAGATTCCAGCACGTCCACACTGCCAGAGCGAAGTCCCACCACAAACAGGTCGCTCAAGATGGACGACAGCAGCAGCGGCTCACCTGGAACCAACAGAGAACGTCAGACAAGACTTTATTGAGCCACAAGGGGAGTTATTGGGACACAGAAGCTCACACATCACAATATCAAAAGAGCAAAACAAACGGGAACTGTTCAACAACTCACCTTTTGTAT
>KN488709.1:1650-13989 GCA_000787155.1 Scartelaos histophorus | reverse complement strand
ACTAATCTTTTCACTAAAACACAGTTAAAATCACTATTTGTTCAAAACGTTCCTTTTTAGATTTAAAATTGTACTTTTCTTGGTTGGAAATTGTGACGTCACACTTGGCAATTCCATAACTTTTACTAAGAGAAACTCCTCTAATGGAAACAGAAGTTTAAATTATTAGAAAATTTTGTTTCTTCCATTATACCAAATTTCAATTTTCAACATATTTTTCAACTTTTCTTGACTGGTGTAAAACTATCATTTATATTTACAATAGTTATAATCCCACCAAATTACATTTTATATACATCATCACTAGAATCATTTGGATCATTTCAGATCCTTAATTGTCTAAACAAAAGATAAAAGTAGGTGTCAACTTGAAAACTACCGACATCACAAGTGGAACAGAGCAATTTGAGTTTTAGAGAAATATACAGACTAATAATAAAGGATGAATCAAACAAGGATAAATAAAACAAAGTACATTTCCAGGTATCTTTTTGAGGAGGTAATTTTGAGTAATATGTGACCTTTAAGTCTAGTTTAGAGAATTATAAAAATCCTCTCATAAAATCTTCTCATTTGAAGTATACTGCCACAGTATGCTCTTCGCTACAGAATTTGCTGGGAGTAAATCAATGTAGAAGGAAGAGACGCCAGTGTGTCATTTTATCTTCATTGTAGCCCCACAGGACTCAATACATTTGCAGTTATTTGGACGCTATTTGTATTTAGGCTCATAGTGTAAGCAACACGTCCCTGAGAACAACATGCACAATCAATAACGCTCGAACCTTACCTGGATGTGAAATAATACATTGTTATATCATCTTCTGTCTGGAACTGTTGTCCTCAGAGTTCAGGCTGTGGAAAATAACCTTATATCTGAACCAACAATTTGTAGTTTTTTGTAATTTATTTCATAGAAGCTGCAGTGCTGTGAATTAATTACATACATGGACGAAATTTTTAAAAATAATTGTATTCTGGTATATTACACTTGCATTTAGTTGTATTGAGAGTCCTTAAAATCAAAGGAATACGAGAACTGCACATTATTACTGAGAAAAAAAAAGAAATCTCTTGAAATTGTGTGATTTTTCTTTCTCTAGTTACACATAAATGAATGCATATCAAACAGTGCCACAAAAATAAAGCTGTTTGTCATTACAGATTAGATTTTAGGCACCACCACAACATGAAACAAACCTCTTTTACCACTTTCTTATATCATGGATTGAGTAATGACTGTAGTGGCTTCCTAAAGCATCTTTGTAGGGAAGATCAGAGCGGGTCCTGGGGTTGTGGGTCCTGGGGTTGTAGCTTCTGATGTAGCTTGAATCGACTAGGACTGGCTAAAGTTTAAAGAAACACAGATCCAGAATGCATTTTGGAGATGTATTTCTAAACATAGAGCTATCAGAGAGCAGAAGAGAGGATGGGTAAATGAAACAGATGGATAAACAGACAATATGGGTATGTGTTTGCATGAGGAGCCAGTCTCTTCCACATTCTGTTCGAATCCAGAAGGAACTGGAACCGGACAATAGAGGGTGAAAATCCTGCGTCCAAACTTGAGATGGTCCAACCACAGCCGCTAATTTGCATCACGAGTCTCTCAAATGCGGAAGACATCTGCCCTCCAAAACTCTTGAACAAAATATATAGCTTCAAATACCTGACATAGATAATAGTTTGGTGCAAATGTTGATTCTGTAAAAATATTCTATTTCCTTTAGATTCAGCTTCAGCTTTTTACGTGTTTTTGAATCAAATGCATGTCTCAATTTGCACAGTTTGTTTTATTTCATTGTTTAATCTTGTGCATGTTTTTATTTTGCGTTGATTCTGGGAAGCACTTTGGGCACTTGAGTGTTGCAAAGGGCTCCATAAATAAAGATCGTTCAAAAATCTGATGTTATTATTATTTTTTCAAGGTAATTCTTTGACATCCGACTCTTTTCTGGCTAACTATGATATCCCATTTACTATGACACCGCAATGCCTCACTCTTTCACAATATTTTCCCAAATATGTCCTGGGAAAGCCATGCTATTCTATCAGATATCTGCATTCCTGAGACTTGATTTCACATTCAAAAACCCAGACTTTATTTGCATTCGTATAAAGTTCCAACTTGTTATAAACCACACAATCAAGTGGCAAAATCACTTGCAAATATATTCCAGCAAAGTGTGATTGTCTTTGATTATAACGCGCATAACAGAAGCAAAATTCTGTGGATAAACAAACCAGGCAAAGCGAAAGTTCAACCGTGTCTAATTCTCTCTGCAAAGATAATTACGCAGGAAAGGAGGGCGTTAAAAATGACCACTTATTCCTGGCATAACTCTAGCCGTCCTTGGGTGTGTGTAGTGAGAGCGGATGACAATAACAAAGTAATGCTGTCTGATAAGGAGCGGCAGAGTGGTGAGCTCCTGAAGGTCAGCTCTGGTGGTGCTGGGAGCTCCCAAAGCGCGGAGGATTCTGCTGACATCCGCCGTCTTTGTTCTGCGTAATTGGCTAAAAGACCGAGCAACTATATTTACACATCCCCCGAAGAACATTAATTACAGGCAGAGAGCGGCGGCATCATTTTGGTTGTTAAAGATTTTTTAGTGCGGCGTAGAAAATGCACGGATTTATGAGTAAGCAAGAGGCATTTCGAAATCTCACATTGTAGCAAATTAAGCATAACCGCGCATAATGTAGTGTCTGTAGTATCTTCTGGCCACTGCTATGGGGATGCCTTAGGAAGCATGTGGTGCCCATATCTGACTCCAGTATTGGATCCGTAGCCACAACATGAACAAAACAGCACTTTAAAGGTGCAGTTCTGCAGGTGAACGTCACATGCATGATTGTATAGAAATTTAAAACCATACTTTGGAACTAGATATGTTTTAAGCCATACTGTGGGACATTAGAGCCAAAGAATCAACGTTTACATGGAGACAGGCAGACCAAACAAGTCAGTCAGGTATGCAGAGATGCAAGCACAAGGACTCGTGTCTTTCATGTCAAGTTTTTTGGTGAAATAAACACAACCAATGAAATAATCACATAAAACCTATTTATTTCCATGGAGACACGCAGGTGGCTACATAATCAAGTGCACCAAATACGTAATAAAACTGAAAATGAAACCTGAAATTGAACAAATGCAAGAAGTTTAACTCAATTACAGTGAATATTCTACAGTACAGAGTGCAGACTTTATATGGATAAACCAGCTCAGAACCAGCATGTAGATAAGGAGAAGAGAGGAGGGAGGCTGCTGCTTTTGCTGCTGCGGTGGAGGTTTTCTGCTTTGAGAAGTGAGTGGTTGAGAGATAAAAAGATCAGGCTGATTTACAGGCAGCTAGCGATGAGAGGAAGTATTGCGGCAGGAAATTAAGCTTTCTTGGTTGAATTAATGACAAAACAAAATTTGAACATTGTATGTCAACAAGTATATATTTTTATCAATATTTTTTGCTCACAGACTCTAATTGGTGTTTTGCTTATGTCTACATTACGTCTGAGGTTTGTTGTTGAAACTGTACCCAGGAAAACCGAAAGTGCTCTATTCAATTCTTCAGTGCAATGACCATCCACTTCCTGCATCAGACAATAACAGGAAGTGGTTAGCAGGGTCCCAGCAGGCATCCACACAAGTGAAACTACTGTCTGCAGTCCTTACCATACCAACATGGCCGCCTGCTGTAAACTGTCACAACAGCTGTAGGCACCTCTCCAAATGTATTCTGATCACATAGGCACAGGATGCATGGGGCTGGAGGGAGGAAGATGTGAGGTCTCACTTCAGTATTCAGGCACTGCACAGGATCATATGATGAGGGCAAAGCTTCCATGCTTTTGTGTGGAAGAGGAAACAATGTGTTACAATGTGTAAATCAAATCAAACAGGCTGGTATTAAGCCATTATAATACTCAGTATAATAATGATATAAACTCTATGTAATGAAATAAAACAAGATAATATCTAAACCAGGGATGGGCAATTATTTTTTCCATGGGTTGACATTTGAAAATATTGTGGCCAGGCCCAAATATTTAACTAAGTTTTGCATCATATTAATTGTATTTCTTTATGTATAAAAAAAAAAGAAAAAAAAAAGTTAAAAAAAAGTAAATGGCATTGTTTTGATGCGCTGGTAAGACTGGTAAGTCTTATGACTAAGCAATGAAATGTGAGGTTGCCTTACAAAAAATGTCACTAAAAAAACACCTCTAAAATAAAAAAAATGCAGCTTTAGTCCTTGGGTGAAGTAAAATAATAACATATGTTTATTTTGTAACATCAAATTATCAGAGTCAACCAAAGGGCCGTGTGTGGCCCTGCAGCTGTATAATGCCCAGATCTAAACCAAGGTATGCATGTTGCAAATGTTAAGGTGGTGCTCAGAGGTACTACTATACGGTTCCCAGTGGAATATTTGTTCTTTACATTTGACCCATCCTTCAATAACCAGACTCATACCAGACTGATATGTGCAAGATTATGAACTGGGTTTTTTACACACTTCACAATCTGTAATGTTGCTGTCTGAAAGGTAGAATGTCCCAACTCATGATTAATAATAATATTTGAATCTGATTGTTTGAAGTGGAACAAAACTTTCAATTGGATGTAACAAAACGAAAAATTAAATTTTTGTTACATGCAATTGGAAGAAAAGCACAGACATCTCTGTTCACAAATGCACAGTGTTCACCTTTTGCATATTTCTGTAATTATGCTAAAAACAGCTGAAGTACATCTGTTGGTGTTGCCATGTTGGTTGTGGTTCATTTGGACACTTCACCTTTGACTTCCTCACAAAACATCCTCGCTCTGGGATTGGTTCAAAAGCTGCTGGGCAAACTTTATAGATGGAGGATGATGAAATGGATTCTTGAGAGTTTGTGAACTAACAAAAATATCACAAAAACCCATCTTGCTGTGTAAGGTTAATCAGGGAACTCGGGGAACCAGTCAGAGGCAGTTTGTGACTTAAGTACATTTCCAACAGAAGCTAATGGAACTAAAAAAACTCAATGGACCTGCTAGAAAACATCTCTGAAAAGTGATCTCCACATGATCTCTGTATGTTGACTGCACCATTATGATCATTAGTACAAGGTGAATCCTGTGCACAGATCAAAGTCCCTAACAGACATCAAGCCCACTGTCCCTAAAACATAAATCTCAAGTTTTCATATGTCCAAGTAAAGTCTTTCTAAAAAGTATATATACTTTAAACATTTTCTTTCAATGAATTCTTCACGCAGCAGCCATACATACAGCAAGCACCTGATTAAGAGGAGGATACACTGCAGACACTTGACATGACAGCACAAAAGGAGCACTGATGATGAGAGACAGCAAGGACGTGTACTATCTGTGATCGTCAGGATACTTTTCTGACAAATTGTGATGAAATACTACACAAGGCACACTGCAATAGAGTACACTGGCTAAGAGACCTTATACATTTCCACAGCAACAGAATTATAACATGGAGGCTCGGTTAAAATAACTAGAACAACTTGGAAAAAAGTGAAGTAACGAAGATTCATCAACTAAATCTTGATCTTAACTAGTACTTAAACTGTGTTAAATTGGGTTAATTACATTTAACTAATCTATACTACTAGATTTAGACTTAGATAAACTTTATTGATCCACAAAGGAAAGTATTTGGACACAGTAGCTCATAATCCCAATATATTGTAATGACAAAGAATGAAAAAAGAGACATGGTGTCAAATAAGTCATAATGATATAAATGTAAAGTAAGTACATTTAAAACATAGAATTATAGTAATACAAATACATGTCAGCTATAAACATAAGGAAAAACAGTGCATCAGGATTATTTGCATTGTTAACAGGGTAACACCAAAGCTGCTAATCTGACGTCACACACACGTCAAGAACAATTCAATAAAAACAGGTTCACAATGTTTTATTTTTCAATTTGGTAAATATATGTCAAATTACGTCTGGCTAAACTATCATGATGGCTAAACTGCGGGCATCATTATTTACGATAACATCTCCGCTGATGCAACTCAAGGCAACCACATAATCATTTCCCTCAGAGAATGTTTTCACACTGTCTTTTGTATGTAGCCTTGTATAAAATCAATCTTTCACGCTCACAATTGTCAGACTGGAGGAGATTAGAAGTCTTTTATTTGTTTTATTGGTAAAAGCCTTTTATTACTCCACTTTAATAGGCTATCAATAATGACCCTTTAACAGATAACGATCATGCTCCCGTATTCATACAGGCAAGGCAGGTCAAGCGCCTTGCCCAAGGACACAAAAACACACACAACCACAGTCTGGTTGAGTGCATGTTTTAGCTGCTGCAAATATGCATCAGTAATACATTATTCTCCATTTCCACCACTGATACCACCACTGCTGGCGAACTATTAGTCTCATGAAACCACAGAGAGCTACATTCTCTTGTGCAATCCAGACCACTCTACATAAGATTTAAAACTGTAATTTCCACCAAAAAATCATGAAATGAAACTGTATAGATGCTTAACTATTTAACTATTACTCAACTAATAGGCCTCTGTGATTAATAAACTGTGTCGTGTTTGAGCAAAATGTGTCTTGTCCCACTACAGGCATTGTATAAGCAGCTCTTGAGGTCAAAATAAGCCTCTAAATACAAAGTATTTTATTGTTTGGTAATCAGGAAGTGCTTGTTAGCATCCTAGTTGTTAGTTAGATTTACTGTCATGGCAAACCTCCGCACTGGTCCCTAAAAGTTATGAAAACCACTAATAAAACCACTATAAACTCATGACAGTGAATAATTAGGATGCTCAGAATGCAATCTAAGTGAAGAATAACTCTGGACCACAGCAAATCACTTACAATTAGTTTTGTTTTTCCCAGTTTTAAAGCTTCCACATTACACAAAATAAATTCTTGAGAGCTTTAAGACATGTTAGAATGTTATTACCTCATCAAAAACATACCTGGAGTCGTGTTTTGTTTGAGTAATCCATCATTATTAGTCTGTCTCTACATCTTCAAAGCTCAAAATGGTTCATTTCACCTTGAGATATAAAGGCAGTTTTAAAGTCTAACAGCTCCTTTTTCCTTTGTCTTCAGTGGAGATTGGCAATTCCGGGTCTGAAGTGGTCCAAATGATTCTGTTGGAGTTTTATGGAGATTAAAAACATCACAAGGTGGAAGAGAGTGTTTTCTGTTTGAGGAAGCCTAAATATGCAGGGTTTGTGTGTTAAACATGTGTGAATGAAACACGAAACAACTCCAGGTATGTTTTTGATGGGGAAGCGGCGTTATAACATAGGAAATAGCGTTATATAGGCCCTTAAAAATCAGATACAAGGGGATAGAAATGAAACTAGTGTCAGAGGAAGACGAGGTGTTGGCTGATGTAATTGAGATAGAATGAGATGCTATCAGTGCCGGGGTCGCCATGAATAATCTGGCAGAGGGCGCAGAGGACAATGGACTGTGTGGAGGACAGAAAGGGCAGCCTATATTCCCCAATACGCCTTTGAGCTTACATGTGAAGCTAGCATGCGTCCCGTGTCCGCTTGTGTGCGTGAGAGGAGATGATCTTACCGGCTGGGGGGATGGGTGAGCCCTGCACCGCTTAAAGCCAATGAAACGGCCTCCCTGACTGGTGCTTTCCCCCAACGGAGCTTGTGCGCCTGTGTTTGTGCAGTGTGGAATAAAGACCTTGCTCTTTGGCAATGCCCCGGGGACCTTCACCTATACACAAAACAGCATCACGCACCGCGCACTCCCCTTGTCCCTTTGTTTCGCGGGCTGGCGTCTGTCTACATAATGCGTTTACTCGAACTCTCGGCTCTCATGCGTACTCTTACCACATGACCTGTCAACCGCGATGACAATTAAAGAGCTAGCATGCAACCGGAGTGACATGGAAGGGATTGGACGTAAGACGCGATATTGATTCTCACGCATTTGCACATTCAGACAGCAGGACTCTAAATAAAGAGCGCCGCAGATCTAAATGAATTGAATTTTAGATCATTCATTTTACCTTTGAGACCAAACAATCAAATTAGTGCATGTTATACTCTCTATACATTGTGGTTTAATGGCACAGCTGGTACCTATTACAGTATATAGGTTAAGAGCCTCAAATGTAGCTTGTTAGTTTTGCATTCCCTATAAAATGGTGTATACTCAAATAATAATAATAATGTTTCAGCTAAATTTGTATCGCCCCAGTACAGATATATAGATACATTCATACATACTCAATACAACTGTACAACAACTCACTATTATGTAATATTTAACCTTTTGTCATGTAAATCACTCTAAATCAATTTTATGACCTCTTGTAAATATATGATGGATACATTTTGTATTACTATATTTCAATACATTTTTTTATTTTTACTTTATTTGTACTTATTTGTACTACTCTCTTATTTTGAATGTATTATTACCATTTATATGTTTGTGCTTTGTTATTATAATATATTGATGCGTGAGCTACTGTGTCCAATTAATTTCCCTTGTGGATCAATAAAGTTTGTCTGTATAGTCTGTACTGTATAAGCAGCTCTTGAGGTCAAAATATGTTTAAAATAGGCCCAACTACAAAGCTTTTCATTGTCCAGTGATCAGGATGTGTGTATTTGCATGCTAGTTGTTGTTAGCTTCCAACCATACATTGGACCAATGTAAACCATTTAAAAACAGCTAGTTTTGTTTAAGATAGTAAGACTCAGGTACAGCACCTTTAAATTAACAAGATTTTTAGGTCAACCATAAAATGCTAATTCAATTGGATTTGGCTGCTGTGTTTTGGTCTGGGTAATGAACAAATCAGTGAAGTTGCGTTGCTTGATATATGCTGCTTTGTTTGAATAAGCACCTTAGTTACGCTGCATTTTCAGCTCAATTAGGCACGTTAACAGGACTTTTGTTTGACGCGTCTTGCCCAATCTCATGTTGTGGTCATGTGGTTGTGTTCTCAGACTGGTGATGAAGACTGGTGATAGTAAATGAGAACACATTACACCCTGATAAGAAACAAAAAATAGCAACCAGCAAATTTCCTATTAACTGGTTGAAAAATTGGCAGATAAAACTGAAAAAAGCCAGATGATACATTATAACTTGCCTTCTCAAAATGGTTAATCCAACAAGTAATCCAAATAGTGGTCGGGTCAACAGACATTTTCGTCACTTTCCTAAAATAATCGCCTAACTCACTTTTTTATTATCAGTTTATTTGCCATAATTTATGCCACAATTTTAATTTTGGGGGAAGTTTTTTGTGTTTCCTGAAAAACCTGAAAAAATTACTTATGCGATTATTTTAGGAAGGTGTCAATATGTAACTTTTCTGGTCTTGTTTTTCACATGTATGCTGTAGGAATAAATACCAGAGGGATACATTAAATTACATGCTGTGAAAGATTTCAGGCAACGCAATAGCTTCTCCGTGGAGATGGCAAATGCCCATACCAGAAAAGTGCATCTTTGAGCAGATTTAACCTTAAATCCGTGTACATTCAATATTTGTATTCTTAAAACTAGACAACTGTGCCGCTTCTGTCTGCTAACTCGTTCATTTGCAGTAGAAAAGCGCAGTACACAGTTTGCAATGCCCTTCCAAAGCTGCTGTTTTTTATTACAAGGACAATTCTCATTTTAACAGTCCCCAGTTTTGCACCATGTGGCTGTATGTCCTTGTACACTTCTCTCATTATAATTGGAGTATGGGAATCACACCGAATACTTAACAGCTTAAAAGTATTCTTAACTTCTGCTTGCGTTTAACACATTCTACACTTCCTGGTAATAAAGTTAATTAGAGCTGCTGGATTTCTCAGGGCTGCGTTGTTTTGTAGCTTCTACCAATTAAGTTGCTGAGCTGAACGCGATATAGACTTTATATAGGCTGTGTTTTCGTTTATTTATAAAGTTACGCTATTTTGGGTAAATACCAATGTGCTTCTTGCCACTTTTGGTTTGTTACAAGAGTCAAACATGCTTGTCTCAAGTGCCGAGCGTGTCCCGGCTTGCCTCACTGGGAGCACCCATAGGAGAGCCACAGTGGTGAATGGGACCTTTTGAGTGGTGGCTATAGTGAGTAGTGGCCATTGTTAAGGACAGCTGGGCCTCCTGTCTCTGCCTTTCATTCACAGGGCAGTGGGCAGCCAAAATGAAGAGATAGAGCTTTAACCATGGACTCCATCCCTACCCCCAAACCACTACACAGCAACATTGACTATGACTGGTTCGACATCTGGACCCTGTCGGCCTTAGAAAGACTGGGGCTCATGTCAGCTGAGTCTTGACTGGCTTTAAAGGAAAAAAAACAAACACACCCTCATACCTTCTGTACTGGCCTCTTGTGGTTGTCTTAAGTTAGTATACCTTCACCAGATTCCCATCATTTCGACACTTAACTTGCATCCGCTCGTCGTAGACAATGTTGTCATTAGTTTGATTTTTGGCAGCACTGAATTGGTTCATTATAAACAGTTTGTTCTCCCATTTTCGTTGGCTTGATTCCTAAATGTGGAGCCACAAACTGTTGGTACAGTGTGTCTCAGTCTGAAGAAATCTGTTAATCATGAACCTTGAATCAAACAGACTGGCTCAACAACGTGATTTAGTTGGAGGTCTATGTGCATCATTAGCTAAACATTATCTCTGTTTGGGCAGGAAACATCAGTTCTGCACGTCTATGGTATAGCAGACGGAGAATACACATTTGTCCTAAGACTGAACCAAAACATTTATTGGCAAGAACATAACCAGTATAGAAAGCTGGTAGTCTGTAATATCTGTAATGTCTAACCCTCAAAAATTTGAAGTAGAAACAATAAGAAGTTACTTAAAAAGCCTAAAAAGCACCAATGGGAGGTGTCGTTGCTGTTGGCTCCATATGCACAGCTGCAGATAAAGCTAACAAGCTGTGATTTTTTTTCCCTTTTGTGCCAAAATGACTGTGATTCTACGCAGATTATCAAAAATAAAGTTCATGAATGAAGTAAGGACAGAGAGGTGGGCATATATGCCGTTAGCGGTGAAAACAGAGATTAATCAGCAATATGGCATCTTGAAAATAAGTGATTGCTCAAACATGCACAAATCACATCTAAAAACAACTTTGAGGGGATTCATGAAAAAGGAAACATTTTATCATGCTTAACATTAGCTCTGTCCAATCTTACACATATTTGCTGTTTAGTTGAAAGTTTTTGGCCAATGGTTCGCTGCAATTCCACAAGTGACCTCATCGGAACAGAGATTTTATGAGCATTCCAACATGACCACCTCAACCAAAATTGCTCCTATTTAGAGACACACATTACACTGACATTGTGGTATTGTAGTGAGTTGCATATCTTAAGTTTTCCAATAAACATCTTCCTCCAGTCCAGCATTTTTGCCACCATCAATGTCCTTGTATCCACCCCCCATTCTTGCACCTCTCTTCTTTTTTCCCACACGCACCCTCCTTCTGCCTGCCCGGAGTGTTGCTGGGATTGGGCGGAGGTAGGCAGATCTCAAGGGGAATGTGCTCAGTCTGTCACTATCCTTGTAGCAGGAGAGTAGAATGAAATAAAGCCTCCGAAAACTGGGCTATTAAAAACTATTTCCATCCCTGCATGCCTACTTCTGCAGGCTTATGCTCCAAATATAGCCATGGCACCAATGACGTTAGTGAAACATGTCCCCCTTTCCACTGCTTTATGTAATCTGTGCCTCGCATCAACAAAACTTCACCATCTGGACTTCATATACTGCCATTATCCGAGCTTGTCTCACAAAACGCCAACCTGTGTTTTTACCTCAGCAGAAGATCCTTGAATTCTAGCAAGCTAACTTAATAAATGAAGTGGATTTTCGAGAGATTTTTGTGCAAGGTCACTTAAGGGCTAACAAAGCAATGGTTTGGAGAGGATTCTGAACTGCACAAGGTGAAGCCATGAAAGGAATTGAAAGTGGAAGAGAGCCATTAAAAATAGAGAAATCGGCCATATTGGTCACAGGTGTACTCCTTATGGTAATGCCCAAAAGCAACAATTGTGTTGTGAGAGTGATCTGGGATAAAACTGTTTCTATGATGGATGCAAGCTGGATGTTGCTTGAAAGAAAGGGAACACCAAATAATATACTATGTCAATTCCATTCTATTCAATTTATTTTTGTATAGCCCAAAATCACAACAAGTTATCTCGGTGGACAAAATTGTTAATTTAGCAAACAGAGATGTCAGAGAATGAAGCAGAATAAGACTAATTCAACAAGCAGGCAAATGGACAATTGTCCCAACATCTCCTGTCCTTAGACCCCCTTTCTCCGGCAAT
>KN488708.1:22879-37655 GCA_000787155.1 Scartelaos histophorus | reverse complement strand
ATTAAATAAAAGGGGGAAAAACACATCTTCTCTAAAAATGAAACACAATTTGTTTTTAAAAGATACTTAGAGCTTTGGTAGTTTGCAAGCAATGACTTTGTTGGGAAGCAATTAAAAAGCAGGGATAACGCTTTGCTGCTTGGCTCAGATAAGGATGCACACAACACCACGGGAGTACATGTCTTAATCACATATTAGAACTTCTTAAGAAATCATTAATGTTAGCTGTTTTCATGTTTGAGTTTGTAAAAATCACTTTGAAGATTAGCACATATGTGGAGCTGAGAAAACACATTTGTTTTTTTTATTTTTATTATTACAACATTGCAAGTTGCTCTAACTACAGTGGTTGCTCTAGATAAGATAAAACATCTATCCTGTAGTTTTAGTATTTAGTAGTTATGAAATGTGCATTTTTGAAGAATCATTATTTGATGTTACCTGAATGGCTTTTTAGATTTCCACAATATAGTTTGTGCTCAGATCTGCACGTTTGTCCAAATATACATATATTATGTAAGCTGCCAGTGTTAATGAATTGGTGAAGCAAGGAGAAAAAACTGCCAAATGGGAAAGTTAAACTTATTTTCTTTTAATAGTGTATGGTACAATTTAAAGTATTTATCATGCTGTAACTTCTAATCTTCTCCTGTAAAATAAACATTTATTAATGAGTTGTGTTTTCTCTTGAAAATAACTTATTATTTTTATGAAAAACACACAGAAATTGCTGATATTTTCACTGTAAACAGTTTATCCAAAACATGAGCTTTTTAATCATAACCTCTCATCAAAAAGTATACACTACCTGAAGATGTATTTTGTTCCCCCTTTATAGTTTAATGACCGGTAACATAAATGTGCCAAACCCATGTTAATAATAATAATATACCATCACAATACTATATAGCATAACAACACTGTTGCAAACATTGTATTTTAACCTTGAACAGCAAGGTGAATCCTTGCGATATTTGTGAGGTCACAATCGTACTTGAATTCATCTCCTGTTGGTGTTACTAACGGTGTTACTTTTTTCAGTAACTGGTAATCTAACGAGTTACTTTATCTGTAGTTGTAACGCCGTTACCGGTACCAACACGCCGTTACTGCGCGTTACTGAACCTACTCGTTTTGAAAGTGGCATCTCACTCAACTCGCATACAGGCACACGATTTGTTTTTTTCTTCCTTTGGTAAGGATATGTAATGATGATTGGCTGAAGCAGAGTAAAATTTAATGTTAAGCCATCCAAAGACACCCACACAACCTCACCTGAAAGCAAAAAGTATTCGCGGCGGATCCGCAACGGAGGTAGCCGAAGATTCGCCGTGTATCTGCAGAACGGATCTGCAACGGAGTCCACTTGCACATCCGCTAATTGATAGTAACACATCTAATAAATGTTGTGTTAAAAGTGCGTTTACAGTGCGGATCTAAGATGATTTAGCAGCAGATCCGCTGTGTGACAGCAGCTGCCCTGAGGTTTGGGTTAGCGACAGTCACAAAAAGCGAATACGGAACAAATACGCAGCGGATCCACAAAGCGGACTGACTTTGGCGCGGATTTGCAGACCGAAAGCGGATCCGCTGCAGATTTTGATGCTATCAGCTTTACTTAATATAATTGTTTGCTGCTTTACTCCAAATTATTTTACATTTTTTAACTTAAAAAAGTAACGCATTAGTTACTTTCCAGGGTAACTAGTTACTTTTATAGTGTAGTAACTCAGTTACTAACTCAGTTACTTTTTTGGGTAAGTAACTAGTAACTGTAATTAATTACTTTTTCAAAGTAACGTGCCCAACACTGCTGGCCACTGGTTGGTGGAGAAATCACAGGGCACCACTGATGTCTTAGTGGAGCCATGGGCCCAAATAAATCAAAACAAACATGGCTGACAGACATACTTCAGCCTACGTTAGAGAAAATAGGAGCTGTTTTGTTTGTGAAAAACATGCAGTGGGAAGCATTTTGTGAATTGGTGGAGGGAAAGATGAAAAACAATTGTTTTGGCTTGTTCTGCTGTTGTGATGCTTTGACCAAATTCAAATATTAGTCATAACGTTTCCCTTTTTCACAATTGTTTTTAATAAAAGCCGTTCCAGATTGATGGAACTTAATTCAAAGTGCTACACATTTCAGACTGGCAGGAACCACGTTAATTGTCCTTTGCCTGTGCTGTGTAACCTTGTTACAGTACACAGCACAGCTCCCAACTTTCTGTTTAGTTTCTGTGGCAGATTGAAATGGAAAAATCAGTAAACTATTCCATTGTAGGATGATTTGGAGCCTACTTTAGCAGAGAACGTACCCCTGAATATTAAAACTGAAACGTAATACCCATATGAACATTTGGTTTTTGCTATAGAAAGTGTTTGTAGACATCTGAAAAACACTACACAAATATAGACTTGTTTTAGTGCTGAGATATTTCACCAGATATAATAAAAAAGAAAAAAGGAAAAAAAAGAAAACAAACACACAATCATTGTGACATTATAAAGCTTTTGTCACTAGTAAGTATTCATTAATTACTTTTTATGGACGTTGCAGATGTTATTGTGTGAAAAGCTACATTTAGACATAAATGATCTTGAATTTCATTACTACCCCGCTTTAAAAATACAAATTCCACATTGATAAAGCACAGCACTTATTTGCATCCATGACATTATCTCCCCCTAACATTTAACTTCCATTGTTTTGTTGCATGGCATAAAAGCAGTCATTTGCCCCACTCGCCTTTCTAAAGATCACAATTACACTTCAGATCAATAAATACGTTATGTTTATCTGGGCCAATTTGTCCATATAATCAGCCTGACTGTCTTGTTCATTAGCCTGTAATAGATAGCCATTAATACAGCGTCATCTCCCGGGAGTGTTTGAAGGAGAGGAGGACGCTAAGGAGATTACCGCCAAGTGTTGACAACGTTAGCCACAAAATCAAATTAGACATGTACAACTCAAGACTACAAGATTGCACATTATTATTCTGGAATAAAGGCATAGCGCTCCACACTATAGACTGCGTTCATGTTGATGTCATGTTCTCAGATGATGGGCAAGCTCCTTTTACTGGAATTCAGCTATTCAGTTCTATTGAATACAGGCAGTCGCAGCTAAAATTAATATTACTGTCTATATAGTTTGGTCACACCCGCTTGTCAAAACCTGAACTCCTCACATCTTAAAAGCTAAGCAAGGTCTGGCATGGTTAGTACTTAAGTGGATGACCGCTGGGAACACCACTTTGTGTGTCTAGCACTTGTGAGAAACATTTTCTTAGAATTTCATTATTTTATGTATCCTCTGTGTGTTAATAATGTTAAAGGGGCAATACTGAAAAAGTCAGCAAATGTAGTTGTCACGTGGGTTAAAAGTGTAACCAGCGGTCTGCTCAAATTTAAAGCTGTCATTGTACTGAAGAGCATCCTGCTAATAATGTGTTTAAACTCAAAGCACTCTTGACAATGCCTACCATTGTATTGAAAACATACTGCTAGTTACATGATAAACACAAGGTGCTGTAAAACAAAGGATGCAATGTCAGGCATGCCAAGATGTTTAGTATATAAGTCTCCCGCTTTCACTATACTACAGAGACGTGTGAA
The DNA here is from genome assembly GCA_000787155.1 of Scartelaos histophorus. Lineage (NCBI taxonomy): Eukaryota > Metazoa > Chordata > Actinopteri > Gobiiformes > Gobiidae > Scartelaos > Scartelaos histophorus. Next base: position 34,037 of record KN488708.1, on the reverse strand, counting down.
GAAGAGTCAACTGAATGATGACCTGTAACAGCTTGAGCCAGAAATAAAGGAACTATGTGCACAATTACATCAAGTCTTCTGGACTCCTGTTTTTGGTCGCCTCCAGTAAAGCTGACACACTGTATACATTTTTTGTCCTTTTTTGAGTGGTTTGAGGATGGAGTTGTCTAAGACCCTCATGCCTGTTCAGAGGTGGATTGTATTTCTTTACAAATTTGGCTTCTTTGACTTATCCTTAAAATGTTATTGTTATGGAACCTACCTGGATAACTGTGGGATTACGCAAACCATCAGTTGTTTGTCATTTTGCCAGCAGATGATATATATTTATATATATATAAATTTTTTTCTACCCAGAATAAAGGAATCTCATTGCTATTCAGTGAACGCAGCCAGGCTTTGATGCATTCATGAGAGCCACTGCAGATAAGAATTGAGTTCCGTTCTAAGCCCAGTTAATAGGCCGGAAGGGGGAGAGAGAACGCATTTTAAGAACATGAACAAATAAAAGAAGTTTTCCTTGGTAGCTGTGCCTGACAACCTCCAGACGAGTGGTGGTGATACAACAAAGGTCAAAGCTAAAAGAATAATGCATTTTACTTTGGGTGTAATCGAGCTTAAAACTGGCATATTTACGATATGTATGATGTATAATAACCTCTTAATGCAACGAAGCATAAGTCACTGTCAGAGCAGTGCGAGGTAAATACAAATATGGTGAGTGGAGATTATTTTTATACTGCAGCATTGTTTAAAGAAGTAAGGTTTGTCTGAGGGTCCACCACCTGCTTGACTCCATGGAGATATCAGTGCTTTGCCTTAAATGTTTCACTGTACAGCATTAAACATATCTATCTCCATGGAGACAAGGAGGTGCCACTGATACAGCAGGGCAGATCTGTTACAGGCCAGATCTGAGGAGAGGCGACTTCGCTTACCTTGTTTTTTTCCAGGTATTTCTTGTGCAATAGTAGTAGTTGTACTTGACTTAATGCAAAAAAGATATGGTTAATGGGAAATTCTGTAACTTTTAGTCAAGTTTATTTTATTTACTTGTTTATTTCATTTATAAAAACATCAATTGTATCACAACATCAAATATACAAGAAATACACAGAGAGAGGACATATACCAATTTTTTTTATTCTCTGTATATGGACAGACCATGTGTGAGGTTCATGTGACAGATAAGATATTGCTTTACCTAGAATGTCTCACTGTATGACATTAAACTAACATCAGATGACACCACCAGAACAAATTACAGATCAGCTCTCCAGTTATTAGTAAAAACAATATTTGAACGTGTCTAACCTCATAACTGGGGACACATTTAGGTCATGTTTATGTAAATTTAAATCAAAATCTTAAACCTCATAATAACCGTATTAAAAACATCTTGTCACTTCTCTCACAGATTTTTCCATCACAAAAGCCCCACACCTTTTAACTGCGTCTCCTGTAGATTTGAACAGTTGTTTACTCAGCAAGTCAGCTCCTCAGTGACAGATGGTGTGATGCTTCGCCCATTGGCTTCAGGCTATGGAGAATAGCTTAGACTTAAAGAGCAACAAGGCTTTCACTGTAAATTGCATCTTAGAATGTAATAGCATGATCAAATAGTGCAGAATGAGCAAATAATTAGGATGCCCAGAATGCATAAGGTGGGTGAGGAAAAACTTTGGACCAAACCATAAATTAACTAGCTTTGTTGTTCAAGTTTTTAAGACAGTAAAAATCAAATACAGAATCTCAAATTGTTGCAGCCTTAATTTAAAGTGGAACTACACAGTAAATCCACCTGTTTGGGCTAATTAACTGTGCATATGGTGTTTTAATAGTATTATCTACTTACTGTCATTTCAGCAATTTTAGTGCAGCTTTCAGGACAGAAGTATTAGTCCCACTTTAAATGAATGCACAATGCTATTGCCTCAAAATATCAGTACTATGCTATTAAATACAGCATATAGTATTTGGATCCTGATCTTGAAGGAAATTCACAGTTTGGCAGCAGCTACACAGAAACATTTCCACACAAGAAAAATTGAAAGAGATCCAAAGAAAACCACTCAAATATTTGGTTTTTCTAACACATTTGCATTTTCTAATTATTGTGGAGTTAATTAGCTGTGCGTGGCTGTCATTCCTGGTACCACAAATTTAACATATCCTATTATATCCACTGATCCAATTAATTCTTGGGCAAAGGAGCAGGTAGCTTATCATTGTGCCTCCAATTCACACTGACTGACACATCTCACATGGATGCGTTTCAAACCATGAAGCAATTGTGAAATAAAATGCTTAAAGGACCTATGTTATGCAAAACTGATTCCTGTGAACTTTTAGCCATGTTATTTATATACTGTTGTCTCCTCAAAAACAAACCTTTAATGTAGAGTTTGCTTCATTCACACATATCACACATCAAAATGCTCTGTAGTCTTAAGGTTAACGCCCAGCGTACACTGACTGCAGGGGCGTTGCGGTTCAGGACACGCGTGGGTCCCACAAGACTTAGAAAGTCATTAAAATCACTAGCACCCTGCCACACTGACCTCAGTATGGGTGCAGTGTGGGCCTCCAGAAACAATCTGCAAGGACACTGGAGTGGTCTCTGACGTCAAGCTGACAAAATCACATAAGCAAAACGGGAAATCAGTCCAATCAACATCCTGGTACTTTGCAAATGTACTTACCCATTGTAGATAGTCACGATATCCAAAAGCACGATAAAGTGGTGTCCAAAGGCATGAGACAGTGCTCGTAGTGTGAAATGCTGCTGTTGTTTGCCAAACAAGACTTCTTGTACATGCCAATCTATCACGAACCCCCGACCAGACCCCGGCCAATCTATGAACCCCGACCAGACGGTGAATCCCTGTGAATACATTGTCTTGGGACCGCAGTTTCCACACTCTGCCCGCTGTGAATGCACAGCAGCAAAGACTGCAGTGGAACATATAAGTCGTAGTAAAACCTCGGTTCGGGTTCGGGTTCGGTGAGGTCAGTGTACACCGGGACTAACACCTACTTTTAGTCTCAGTTGAGCTGCTTTACTCTTCAGTACCTTAAGTTATTGCTTTTTTATGTGAATATTTTTGTTTTACCTTTTGTAAAGTCATAATTGTTATAGTATGTCCCCAATATCTGCTGATGCACAGAGGAGTTAAGCACTTTCAATGAGGCTAAAACAATAACTGTAACTTCAGAGTTGGACAAATCCAGGAACAAAGCGTTTTCATTATGAGAAAGGAGCACAGCCTAAATGTGCAGGATTTGTGTGTGGAACATATGAATGAAACAAAACACAACTACAGATATGAAAACACAACTCCAGGTATGTTTTTGATGAGGTAACAACATTATAACATAGATTGATGAAATGACGCAATATAGGTTCTTTAAAACACTGGCAACAAACTTATTTTTCAGCTAGTTCCAAAAGAATATAGCGTCTTTTATGATGAAGCACTTTTTCTATATCTACATGCATTATTAAAATGAAATTGCATTATCTGCTAATTGTAATGGTTCTGCCTCTCAAAGCGTTATCCGTCATCGCAGCTCAATTACCGTTTATTTGAATTGGAGAAGCATGGGGCAGCCTTAATAAGAATTTGTTTTTCCAGCACAGCGAGTAATTACTTTGTTAAACCAGAACAGAATGACAATGCATGAGTAAATGTAAAATTGAATATTAATTGGATATGAAATGGAAATTGTATTAGGATTCAAAGAATGTCAATTAACATGGGGCTTTTAGTAGTTTGGGAAATGGATGCATCCAAAGTGTGTCACAAGTTAAGTTTTTTTTCTGCTTTAGCTAATTATGAGTTTGGTTTATTTAGACATTTTAATGCAGCATAAGAGAGAAATAGAGAGATACTCATTGATCCCAAGGGAAATTCAAGTTTTGATACAGCTGCATTTACACTCTACATCTTAGTCGCCTTTATGTCTCAGGCAAATGTCTCTTTGCAGTTTAATAGGACTGGTCAAGCAGAGTAGAGTCAGCAGATCCTGTGTCAGGGCAGTTTGAGGAGAGGAAGAGCCAAAAGTGCCCCTCCTCTCTGTCCTGCAGCATCACAAGAAAAAAGCCTCGTTCTTACTCAGCTCTACTGTTTCGGTTGGTGACTAAATGGTTAATATCCTCAAAGTTTTTCCTCTGGAAGGTCTCAGAGTATTTCCTTTAAAAGGTCTTCTGCCACATTTGATGCCACAAATGGCATTTTCATGTTTCAAATGTTTATCATAGTCACAGTTATGTGACTTTGGGGGTAAAAGTGGGGCTGAAAATTCCATGCAAAATGCAGAGACAAGTTAAGAGAAACACTTTTCATCTAACTAAATAAAGGTTTGTTGTTAATTTTTATTTGTCTAATAATATTGTGAAAGTAATGTCCTGTTAAACACTGTGTTTTCAAGGTAATAAATATGAAATTACCTCTGTGTATGTCATATCTACCTTCCCTGTCCAACCATGAAGTAAAATTATAAACCTAATATACAAACCTAAGACAGATTTATTTATTTATTTTAGGGAGGTGGTATTTATTTATTTTTATGAATGAATGAATGGGGTTTATTTAGCTGTAAACCATGTTAAAACATTGTTCCATTATCAAAAACAGCCTGAAGAGGTTGTAGATATCTGTGCAAGTTTGAATAATTTTGTGATCTCCCCTGGGCACTATTCAAACCCTCATTATGGTTTACTGTACAATTCTGTGCAAAGGGCACTTTAAACAATAATCATTTTGGAGAGTGCCATTCTGTTGTTAAAAACAGGTATCTCATGTGACTCCCAGTTTAAAAAAAAAAAAAAAGTCAGAAAGTAATGTCCCTGTTAAACACTGTGTTTTCAAGGTAATAAATATGAAATTACCTCTGTGTATGTCATATCTACCTTCCCTGTCCAACCATGAAGTAAAATTATAAACCTAATATACAAACCTAAGACAGATTTATTTATTTATTTTAGGGAGGTGGTATTTATTTATTTTTATGAATGAATGAATGGGGTTTATTTAGCTGTAAACCATGTTAAAACATTGTTCCATTATCAAAAACAGCCTGAAGAGGTTGTAGATATCTGTGCAAGTTTGAATAATTTTGTGATCTCCCCTGGGCACTATTCAAACCCTCATTATGGTTTACTGTACAATTCTGTGCAAAGGGCACTTTAAACAATAATCATTTTGGAGAGTGCCATTCTGTTGTTAAAAACAGGTATCTCATGTGACTCCCAGTTTAAAAAAAAAAAAAAAATCATCTGTTTCTCTTTCATGGGGCTACAACGAAGTACAAATTGGTCTAAATTGGGTAATTCAGTAACTTTTCTGGTAAGTGGAACACCCCCTTCTCATGGTCACTGCTTTGTCTAGAATCTTCAACAGTATGGTATTAACTTATCTATATTGTATTACTCAATGATTTCCAAAAGTCACCTGGGTCACCTTTTCATAGATCTGACATGTTACTTAGCCTGGTGGTGTCACCCATTTGTCTTCATGGAAATAGAGGTGTCTTGCCCTCTGCAAAGGTTACACGCTGCACCTTTATGTTGAACAATTTAGTGGCATATTCATTTAAAAATCAGTGTTAGATCACATCCATTTAAAATATCATATCTAAAAAAAAATGTAATTTATTATTTGAATGTAATGGAGGCTGGTAATTCCTATTTAAAAGGCATATTTTATGCTACTTTCTAATCTATGTCTTAATGTTGTTTCCATATATATATTTTAAAAAAAAACATACCTAGAGTTCAGTTTTGTTTCACTCAAACATATTTAACCCACAAACTCTACATGTCATGTAGTAATACAGGAAGTGCTGTGATGTGTTTTTCAACTTCATACATCTTCACTAATCATTAGGGTGATTTCAGCCCTGAAATTGCCAATCTTTATAGAACAAAAGGTAGAAGGTAGCTGTTAACATGAAACTACTGCTTCATGACATCACAAAGTACAACAGAGCATTATTAAATTTAGAGGTACAGTATAGACAGACTAATAATGCAGGATTACTCAAACATGCTTGAACAAAATAAAATGAAAATAAAACAAAATAAAACTCTTTTTGTTGAGGTTGCAACATTCTACCATGTCTTAAAGCTCACAAGAATCCATTTTGTGTAGTATCCCTTTAAGGTGTAAGGCTTCCTTCTTGAGGCTTTGGCTTGGCAATGGTCACCGTTGCCACGGCAATACCATAATTCAAATATTGAATGGAGAAAGGTCCATACAGAACCCTCACCAAGGAAGCATTAGTCTGAAACCAGTGAATAGAGAGATCATGGACCAGGTCACTAATAGAAATGATTTGGATAATCTTCATGAAAATGAAAAACAGTTATTAAAACAGTGAATTAAAGTGAAATTCATTTTTGTGTTAAAATTAACAGTTTTCCATGCTCTCATGCATTTCTCCATGATCCTTGTATATCTGTTTTATTTTTATAGTACAGACTAACTACAGACCCAAATGACCAGACACAGTCAATCAATATGGGGCTGTTCCTGAACGCCACATGGTCACAGGGAGTGACCTCTGTGTTTTCTACTAATACATCTGAACTGAAGCTGAGCACACTGTGGCACACAGGACAACATGAATTATTCAACATTACAACATCTTACTATTTAACATGCACTGTCTGTTTACTGTACGTGAGGATAAAAAAACGGCTCTGTCCCTCTTTAATCAGGCATATGATTACTTGTGTGTGTTTTTATGTGTGTGTCTGTCTGTCTGTCTGTGTGTGTGTGTGTGTGTGTGTGTGTGTGTTTACATGTAGGCAGATGAGATAAAGCTTCCTCTGGGATATTTTGATCGGAATTAGTGCAGCTGCTAAAACATCATAAGCTGCTTTGTAGATATATTGTATGCTATGATGCTAAGATATTAATAATATGACTTGCACTCTCAAATAATCCAAACGAACAGTTCAGTTTTGCAACCTTTAATTAAATCCACCGGCTCCATACATTTGAGGCACGCACAACGACAACACCTGAGCACCACCCGGGCCACACTCACAACCATGGATAGGCCTGTCTGACCTACTTTTAACGCTGTGCCCCGGACTCCCGGCGCCGCCCATTTCCTGCTCATTACAATATCACAATTTTAATAAATAGGCAGTGTATAGACTTAATAAGTTAACAATTTAACAACAACTTTGTCTCCATAAATATATTTTGTAATGGGCTACACAGGCAAAACTGGTATGGGGTAGTTGAGATGCCTGGACGCAAAACAAGAGGGAATGGTAAAGGGATTCTTTGGATGGATATTAGGTGGGTTAGACAGGTGGATTAGCTGATCAGAGACATGCGTGGCTGATCCGGAGACATGAGTGGCCAAACAAATAAAAAAACAAATCTGATTTAATCTGTATTAAAAAAATAGAGAGATTGCAGAGATGATATCGATACCTGACTTTGAGTGTTTGCCAATAACCAATAATCTAGCACCTAACATTCTTTAAAACAGAATTATTCTTGTCAAAATGTGTTTTGCACTTTTCTCTGTCAATTAAGTATAGGGTTGCAATGTATTACTACAAAGTCCATCACTATGTGCCATTCTGTACCATCATTGTAAATAGTCTTATTGTATTTATTACTAAAAGGCCCAAACAAATGCAACCAACACTGATTTTAACTATTCTTTTCTGCACTAGAGTGCTGCCCTGATACCACTGTGCATTCCTAATGGTTATATTTTTCTCTCTAGTTTGGGTACAGGAAGATCTTGTACATCTTTCCATCATTTGGCAGTATTCTAGTAGTTCTCCTCTCTGTTTTTAAAGTAAATGTACAATTTCACATTAATTCTGAACAGTATTCAGTATTTTTGAACCATGACTTTGACTTGTGATCTGGAGATTCTTTACCTTCCCAGACACATAGTGCTTTCCTCCCAGTCCTGTCAGACACCAGAGTGGAGTTTTACCATCACAGGAATGTTAACAGCCTTAAGCATGCTAACTGTCCACCTCTTTATTCTTTGACTAACTAACTCTTTATAATTAGATACAGACTGTACATAGCAGACTTATTTGGACCTAATATATCTGTCCTGGGGCAAGACACCTTTTGCTCAAATCTGTATATAAAAAATGTAGCTTTGAAACTAGCAATAAAACAAACAACAACAAAAAAAAAAGGTTTAATCTGACTGTTCCTTTTTCCCTCCCAAATCTGTCTTTGTTCAAATTCAGTTCATACAATATCCACAGCTGTGTAATACTGAGTGCAATGGAGCAGCCACTTCAGGACAAAAACACTTTGGGTTTTGAACAAGGAAGAAAGACAGCAGTGTTTTTATCCCCTGCTTCTTCTTCACACGGGGGGCATTTTAACAAGACTCCACTCTCTCCGCCTCTCAGCAGCCCTACTGTAAATGTGCTCCCAACCCAATGGTGCCAATTTCCTTCTCTGTTTCAGCCTAGGTTCCCTCATGAGGCGGTTTGCATTTGATAGATTGTTTTTATTTACTGGCTCTGGCTCAAAATACTGCATACAGAATAAAATGTGCACCAAGGGATATATGTATGAACAGAATAAAACCAATCAAATATAGATGCATGTATCAAATATAGAAGATAAACAAGAAGAACATGGCTTAGTTTAGACAGGACGTAACATGTAAAATGGTTTTCTACCACACAAACGCATACAACTTGGCATGCCATTGTTACTACTCATCAATCAACTTATCAAATAATTTAGATAATGATAATTATATATTTACATTTACTTTGCTGTACTTTGTAGTATTCTTTTTTCTTTTGCTATTCTTCATGCAATATAGTCAGATTCAAGCTGTAACCACTATGACTAAGTATAGGTACAATATATTTTTTGCAACTCAGCAACTCTGGAACTTTTAATGGTTCTGCAAATTTTAAAACGGTTAACTAGAATTATCCTGCTTTATAGTTGTGTCAGAGGCATAAAGTAATTTCAGTATTATCATTTATATTTCCTGTTTTGATGTTATTGTAGCATTTTATTTAGGCTCTGATGTATTTTTATGTTATGTGTTAGCATAGTAGTGTATTACCCCCAAAGCAGAAAAAGATTATTTAGAATGTTATGAAAAACCTGGTAGTATTTTTGCTCTATTTTTTAATACCGAAATCTTGTGACGGCAATGGTATAATTGATTTGCAATAGCTTTTAGGATATCTGAGATGTGATATTGACCCTGTATTACTCATCTAAAAACACCATTAAACAGATTTAATTGCAGTGACCTTAAAACACTTTCAAAACCAAGAATGTTCTGAGTTGGATGAAATTGCTGTCAAAGTAAACTAACCTTGAAATTGATAACTGGAAGAGATATAATTTGCTAATGGAATTTATTCAGATCTGTGCTTAGTTCATTAAATCCCTGCACCTTTAGCTTTTACACACGTTCATGTGTGTGTCCTTACTTTTAACATTCTCAAACAGGGATGCACATGGCCTTTTATTTTATTACTTTGGTGACGTGTAAGTGTCTAAAAGTTGTATTTCAGGTAATATTTTAGGCAAAGCTTGCCCCATTGTTTTGGTGTACCACTAAATCCATCTTCTTTTGTACCTGTTTTAATCTGGGTTTAGTGGCTTTAGGTCTAGTTTTAGCAGGGGTGTAAAAATAATAAATCACTACATAGTATCCATGGGTTTCAGAAAGATGAAAAGTATGAACGGTGGCATAGCAATTAACAATATATAAATATATTATTTCAATGTTCAACTGGCCTAAACATGATCCCATATATAAGAAGCTGAAAAAAATAAATGAAAACTCTAGACCAGAATTGGAATTTTGAATGAAATGTTTTTGAAATTATGTAACTACAGTTATTTTATGTTGGAAATGAATGAATGTTATTAAAACAGTGTTTTCTTTTTTATATATATTGATATTATAGTGAACTGTATGAAAGTTTTTGATTTTAAATTTCATAAACCTGTTAAACCTAAACTCCAGCACCGGCAGCCAATCATTAATCGGTGCTAGTGCAGCCTCTGCAGCTCCGTGAGTTCTGAACTTTCACATGAGGAATGGCCTCTCCATATACCTCAGGTTAAAGCAGTGGCAACCCACATGCAGTTGTGATTTCCATGCCCTATAAAAATGTTAAGACCAGAGGCTATATTTAGTTACTTGAAGCCTTTTTTAATCAGTATTGGCAACACTTGTACAACAAAACATGCTTTATGATGGAACTTGGTTATAAGTCTGATACCACTGAGAATGCCAGAATCCTAGAGCGGAGACAGCCGGGTCAGCAGCATCAACACACAGTCATCTAAACTAAATATGGAGGTGAGAGCTCAGGGCCAATGTGAGCCAGCCGGAGGTGCTGTGGGTCACACTGTTCACACTCAGAGGGCTGAGGAGTCCTGATTTAGTGATCTTCAACAGTTACAAGAACAGCACATTTAAGCTTTCAAGAACTTTCAAAAGGTCATAATAATCTAAAGTATCCCTCTAAAATGTAATTATGTGTGTATATGTCATAACAATTCAAAGAGTCTTTGTTTTGAGATTGGGTGGTAGTTACTTTACAAACACAAAAATATATAAATATAGGTCAAAAGTATCAAATATCAGATAATAATCAATATTAAAACTAGCATAAAAACTAGATACTCTTTTGGGTATCTACAGACTACTATGAAACCTCGGAACAACAGGGAATACAGAGATTTAAGACTGCATGGTAATATTCAAGAAAAAAACTAAGATTTAATGTTAAAAATGGCATTCCCTTGTCTAAATAAAGAGTGTTTATCATTATTATTCTGGTATCCGAATCAGTATTGGGTCTGTTCCTTAGTATCAGAATGGAGTTTAAAATTTAATATCGTAAAGACTATACTATACCTTATTTTCACCTAGGACTGAAAAAACTTGGTCATCAACTTACTTACTTACTTACTAGATGTATGCTGCAACAGCATGTATGTTGGAATGCCTTTCATTGTTTTTCTTGGGATTTGCTCGCAGCTCTCACCATTATATCACAGTTTCTCTGCACAGCTATTGCTACACTCCCTGGGCGCTTCACATGTGGAATGACTCTCCAAAAACCTGCCATATCTCTTCAGCCATGCTTTTCCGGAGCTGTGCACAATGGCAA
>KN488708.1:6504-22793 GCA_000787155.1 Scartelaos histophorus | reverse complement strand
GCGTCACCACGGGAACGTCAGCCTGCTCCGTGTTTGTAGCTCGCTGTAAGAAAACCACTAGAGGAACCTCTTCGCCACAACTAAAGCTTTGTTTTCGTCTTGGCGCATTTGCCATGTTTTCGACAGGTTGTCAACACCGCACTTTCCTCGTTCCTCGACAAAGCGTTGTAAAGAGCCCCATCACAGAGATTAAATCAATAGCACATACAAAGAATTGTGTTTTGTTTGATAGTTGGGTTTTAGATATTTGTAGAAATGGTGGCAAGATGACAAAATAACATATTCAAGGCAGAAAAAGCAATTCACCATGTCAGAGACATATGTGGGAGGTATAAGACTTAATAATGAATAACAATGGGCTTTCAAGTCTCGAAATGAAAAGATAGCATGTTGAAGTTTCCAGCGCTCTCATCTTTTCCCTTTGAAAGATGTTAGTTTCATGATGAAAACTACTGACCATGAAGAACCATGCAAATCATCTTAGCCATTCTTAATCGCACTTATACTTGTCCTGGTTTGAGCCCACTTTAGTCCTGATGCAGTTATATACTTTCATGAGTTTAGTCTTGGTCTAGCCCATGCTTAATTCTTGTTTCAACTTGGTTATAACTGTTTAGTTTCAGTTTTGTTGCCTGGTGATTTTCTGGAATCATACCATACAGTGTAAAGTGACTCTTAAACACAAATATACTTTGTTTGGTGCTTTGTTGATTCAGCAAAAATCTGCACTGTTTCTAAGTCCTTTGTGTTAATGTTCTCCTTTCTTTCCTCATAAACCACCATGTTTGTTTTGATGTGAAAGTAACATAGGTTTCTCTGATTGGTTAATCTGTCTAACAATTACACCCACAGGAAATTATGGAGACAATTGACAGTTTAAGATTCTAGATTATACAAAACTTTCACTTGCTTTTTTCATTGGATATGACAGTCACCCACTACATTACTACATTGTATCTAAACCCATCTGAGTATGAACTAAGAAATTTTAGAAATTTAGGTTCGAGTTGCTCATCTATTGTTCCCACGTTACACTTCTATACTAAAACTGTCTCGAAAGTGTATTTACCTTGTGTTTTAAATGCATTGCACAAAGTCCTTTCATGGAGCTTTTCATTCGGTGCCAACTAACTCTTTTGTTTGGAAGCACATCAAATGAATGGGAGAGTGTGGGTAATTACCAAGCAGGACACTCGCTGTGCATTCTGGGATTTAAATGCAAATGGATTTGGTGGTTCAGTGGCAGCAACACTTAACAGTCCTCGGTATGCTTTTGGACATTGTCTGGCCCACTTTGCATTTGTTCCGGAGTTATTCTGGTTGGTTAATATTCCATTTATTTATGTTCCCCCACGAAATGAGGCGCTAAGAGAAAATTGTTTGTAAGTCTTATGTGTATACTGATTTGTGCATTATTTAAAACCACTCAAGCCGTGTCCACATTAATCTGGTTAAATATTAATGAGACTCAAATCACATGGTTGGATTGGAAAGAGTATTGCTTGGTTCAAATTAACAATGTCCTAACTTTGAGCAGCTTGCATCTCCACAAACCTGACTCATATTTGGCCTGGGGCAGGGTCTCTTCCTGCTGGTTTTCATGGAAATATTGCTTTGGCAATAATCATCCACAGTAAGGATAAAATGCATTTTTCTCCATGAAGAATGTTCTGAAGTAACATATTTCCATGAAATCATGCAGGTGACGTGCTATCTCACGTAAAATCACACCAGCATCGATCACAACATGTATACTGTATAGGGGAGTACCTGTTCCCATGACCAGGTTCCGACAGCCCTAATTTTTTTTACAGTAAAACGTATTTTTACAGAAATTCCATAAGCCACAACCTTATCTTGGCTCTAAACTTAAATGGAATATTTAGGGTGGCCCATCAAAGCATGATAAAAAATTAAGTTTCATATAACCTCGATTAGAACCCTGCATTAGGTTGTAGCATCCAAAAAATGATTTAGGAAGAAATCTGGAAAAAAGGGGATGTGTTAGAGGTTGCTCAAGCTGCACAAAGTTTTCTGGAAATTAACTAATTTTGTATTTTCAGCAGTGCGGGCACATTACTTTGAAAAAGTAATTACTTAGAGTTACTACTTACTTCCCCCTAAAAGTAACTAAGTTAGTAACTGAGTTACTCCATTATAAAAGTAACTAGTTACCAGGGAAAGTAACTATTATGTTGTTGTTGTTTTTTAAAGGGCACACTCACACTAGGACTTGCTCAAGCACGATTGCCTTCTTTGCCTTCTATGGTTCTTTGGCACATCGATCTCACACAGCAGATCAGCACGATACGTTTCTTCGAACCTCTTGAAGGAAAATAGTCACATTTTTGCTTTTCCACCTTCCAGACTCAAAGCACTTTACAACTAGGAACCACTCACCCATTCACACACAAATTTTTACAACAGTGTGCGCAAACACTGGGTGTGAGTTAGGCTAAGTTCCTTCCCCAAGGACACAACAACAGGATTCTTCTGTGGGAGTTTACACCGTGGGATCACACCACCGTGGGATCACCCTAACCCTAACCAACCTGTGGTTTAGATCTGTTCTCAGTGATGTTGCTGAAAGAGGGGTGAAACTTATTCAAGATTTTAACCATAGCCTAACAAAGAATGAAGATCAGAAACAATATCTACTGCAAACTGTCAAAGACATAAATGAAAATCTGCTACTTAATCTGTTGAAATACAGCTATAAAGATGCATGACTTATCAGTTTTTAACAAAAAGTCAATAGACCTGTTCCTAACCTTAATCCAATGTCTTTCCTGAGTATTTGAGTGTCTTGGCCCAGGACTGATAAGCAGGTAGCTGTTGTTAACTTTACTGTGACAACTCTGCTTCAGCCTCTGAAAGTTGTGAAGTGCGCTTATAAACTCATCACGGTGAATAATAGGCTATGGCACAGCGCTAGCTTGCTCACTGTGTGCAGCATATAACCATGGTAACATAGAGCAGACACTGTATACAGCACCTTTATCACTGTATGGGGAATCACAACAACTCAGTACAAATCCTAATAGGTGATGAATTAAAACCCATCACTGTATCCATCAGAAGAGAACAAATAGTTTGTTGAACACTATAATTTTTAGTCTCATGATAATTTAACTCTTAAAAACTGTCCACACTAGAACTGAAATGTGAAGAAAAGCTTTTGGTTATTTTGCTACCCACAAAGGGAGTAGATTATTATTATTGTATTGTCTCATGTGTATGGAAGTCTCACTGGGCTTTTGCTGTACATAAATAAATAAAAATAAAATGAACAATCATGGGTCATTGAAAGAGCCAGCAAGCAGGTGCAACGAACTGGCATGTCAAACAAATGAACAAATGAATACATTGTAGTAAGATTACACTGAAAGCAGAAGCAAGAAAACACTAATCACAATATTTTTCTCTGAAAATTTGAGACACCATTTTGAATAGCCACCACTTATGGCTAAGAAATCAGGTTACAATGGAGTAATTGCACCTGGGGCCATTTTCCTATTATTCTGTGTGACAATGAATCTTCTTTGTGAAAATTGTCATTCTGGATTAAATGTCTTACCCAAGGTACAGTACATTTTTATAGAGCAGAACCTTCTTTTTCCCTCATCCCCTAAAACAACAACAACAAAAAAAACACAACTAGTTCATACATAGTTTTCAGGGGTCCAAAGTTATTCTTCACTTACATTTTGCATCCCTAACATCCTAGTCATTCCTCACCAGAACAGTGTTTGCTGTCACAATCATGTTAAACAAACAAACAAAAAAACAAAAACTTAGCAACTAATTATTATAATTGGGGCAGCACACACCAGTCTGATTTCTACCTACAGAGATTTATCTGTACTGAGGTCAAATAAAATGTTCACAAAATAGCCTACTCTAAATTAATTTAAATGAATACGTAGATAGATACTTTATTGATCCTGACAGAAATTCAATATTTGAAAATTATTTGAAGGGGGTTAGAAAAATAAGTTTCAAATTCAGATCAGATTAAATCATTCTCTACTCAACTGTCTTCAAATGTAGCAGTCACACAAAACCATTTGTATTTTTTCTTCTGGTGGCTAATTTAATTGTCTGGACGCGTTCCACAAACTGATGAGATAGCCTCGTAACTCTCCGCTACCATTTCTTACTTTCTAGAATACATAAGTAAGCAACATGCCACAATATTACATGGCAGTTTCATCACTTCATCAGCATTCGGCTCCACACTCCTGTCTAATTGGATATCATCGTCTTCCATCTCGCGAGGTAGTTTGATGGCACATGCACCTCTCTGCTCCAAATCTGATTGTGTGCCCAAGTCAAAGAGAAGCCATGTTAATGAAATTCCTGTCACTCGCTCATCAAGAGAGTTGTCAGCGGTGTCTGCGTTAATGAGGCACGGAGAAGTCTCGACGGCCTGCACCTCACCCCGCTCATGTCAGAAGGTATTTAGATGTTTGGAAGAAGAACCGATGGATTGAAAGGCGAGTGGGCTACTTATGCAACAAGGAAATCGAGTGAGTCATGTGCCTTCAGAAGCCGAGCACAATGTGTCCTCGGTTGTTCAGAAGTTCAGGGATGTGTTATGGTTCTGTTGTGTGATAAATTCTCCTCAGTCATTTAGGAAGGACTTAGAGTAGAGCCACTGTTCCTCTAAACTGAATGGACGCAAGTCATTTTTAGAACTATTAGTTAGTTTTAAATGGCCTGTTGTCCAAAGTTGCTGTTTAGGCCTTTAAATGCTGGGGAGTCTTTAAAGGTGATATGAATGAGGCTTTTCACCATTTTTTTCCTCAGAAGCATCTTCTGTATCTTCTGGTGAAATAAAATCTCCAATAGGAAAGAAAAAGCCAGAATGTGGTCCAGGAGATCAAATTCCAACGCCTCCAGTGGCTTTGGACAGGTTCTGAGAATGGACCAGAACCGTATCCTGAAAATAACACTGAGATGAACTCCACCTGGAAAGAGGAAACGAGGCCACCCAAAAACAACATGGTGAAGTACAATAATTGCTGAGCTGAAGGAGACGGGACTGACATGGGGTGAGGCACAGTGCACAGCCTAAGACAGTAAATCCACAGTTATTCATCACGTTGTTATTTCTTACAGTTATTCCTCACTTTGCACCAATCTGTAAGCGCCTATTATTATTGTACTTGGGTTAGTTGTTTAAGGGTGGTACACAGTCTGTTACAATGTACACAATGGGTATGTGTAAGAAACAAATTTATTGTTTCTAGAATAATTAATAGTTCCCACAATACTAAAATTTCAAATTTGATTTCAATATTAAGGAATTAATTGAATAATTAATATTCAGGAAAAAGTTTATTTCTGCACTGTGAATGTGATTTTTTAGTTCTGGTACTTGCTAATGAGATCTAGTTTTAATACTAGTTTTATTATCACCTAGTATCCGATTTTAATACTTTTGGTAGCCCTAATGTAGTTGTCAGTCTTTTTTTGTTTTTGTTTTATTTTCATTTATTTATTTATTATTTTTTTACATTTCTGTCAATTTGAGCTGTAGAAGGATGAATTAATATTTAATATTCATCTATGATCATTTATTTACATTTGTAGTGGCGCTCATGTTAATCAACAATATTGTACTGAATAGTTGAAATCCTGCTTTTTAGTACTCTTGTGTTAAGTGTTAAAAACTGCATGAAACCTTACTGTAGATATTTCTCAGCAGTGAAGATATCCACTTCGCCAAATCGAAGTTACTCGGCTTTGCAGTATGTGGATGTTTGATTGTTAGTGCCCAACATTTTTCCTCAGCCACTGAAACCACGCAAGTATTTTAATGGTCACCCATGACAATGTTTTGACACACGAGTTTCAATTTGCATACTATAACAACACCAAATGTGCATTGCAAATTAAAAGGGATGACACACTGCCACCTGCATTTTGTGAATTACCATTTTAAAACAGACATACTATGCTAGCCTGAAAGCACCAAAAGTCATGATGTGGGTCAGCAGATATATGCACACCAAAAAATAGTTTTTTAGAGTTATCAGATTATTGAAATGTATAAAGTTACAATGGATGTGAGTAATCTGAATTCTTTAATTTCACAGCCATGCAGATTTTGACAAAGACAATTTTATAACAGAGGTCAAACAAATATAACAGAGATGAAAATGAAAGAGAAAATGTTCAAAGTTCATTGTACTTTGTTTTCCAAATATAACAGTTACTCTAAAAATCCACTGGTTAACTGATGATTAGATTTCTTTTGTGTATGTAAACACACCAAAATCAGAACTAATTATTGGGTAACTATTAATCACAGTAAATGTACTCAGTATTTGCTCTCATGTATATTTTTCCAAATGTTGACACTATTAACTTAGAAAATGTGAAATATGTATAATAATGTGACCAAAGTATGTTTAAAAGGGAATTTAAAAATGCAAGAAAAAGAATGCATATGTGTTCTTTAAATGTTACTTAATTCACTGATATGCCTAACTGAATATTGCCTGTTTATTTATTGATCAAGAATAACTTTACTTTACTGCCGAGAGACACTTTCCCTGCTTCTTTGCTGACTGGCTCACTTCTGGAAGCACAATATATCCAATAAGATCGACAACAGTAAAAGCTCACTGAACGTTGACTCACACAAACCTATTTCAATCAGCTGCCTCTTTCTACTCTTCTGAATTGTAATGCCACAGAGGAAAGCCCGGATAATGACTTTTCCATCTCAAACGTAACAGGATTGCAAACACCGGAGCTGATTTTAGTTCAATGTAAATGCGACTATCCTTCTTCTACAGTATAGCCTCC
The DNA here is from genome assembly GCA_000787155.1 of Scartelaos histophorus. Taxonomy (NCBI): domain Eukaryota; kingdom Metazoa; phylum Chordata; class Actinopteri; order Gobiiformes; family Gobiidae; genus Scartelaos; species Scartelaos histophorus. The sequence goes on along the minus strand of KN488708.1, from coordinate 15,977 downwards.
GCAATTAACCCACCGTTAATTAGACAGCACTCATCTTGTGTAACTCGTGGGGATGTGGTCCGAAAGTACAGTCTCTGATTCATGACCCAATGGTAATCGCATCCGAGCAGCAACCACCATACTTGAATTAATCAGACCTTAATTTGTGCCACTGAAATTGCACCACCACGGCTGTATGATTTAACTGTGTTTACCCAATGAGTTTATATATCTCCCGCTGGCAGAGCTTTACGTCAGCTTAAAGAACTATGTGCGATCAACTTACCCAAATGAGAACTCAAAAAAACAGTCAGTCAGCACATTCATGGTACACCACAAATTTGTGTAAATGCTACTGTGAGGACGGGTCTGTTGAAACCATAGCTAGACTTCACTCTTCTGTTTATTATTGGACTTCAAAAGGACAGAAAATAAACACAGTTGCTATGGCGTTTAAAGGTGCACTACATGACATTTCTAGGGGATGGGCTGTCACCTGCTTGTTTTCATGGTAATATTTTTGCTTTGTCTAGAATATCCCACAGTATAGATTAAACCTATGTATCACGAGGGAGACAAGCAGGTTACAGCACTATGCTACTTCATAGTTCAAATACATTCATACCACACTACAAATGTACAACAACTCGCCCTTAAGTAAAAGATAATACTCCCTACAACTGTACAACAACTCACCCTTATGTAACAGATAACCTCATGTCCTGTCAATCATCATATTGTTTCACTGTCTTCCTATGTCCTCTTGTATACAGGTAAGAATTTATATTTTATCACTTATTTTCCTATTTTATTTGGACTTGTACATATATATGTATATAATTATGTCTCATTCAACACTTGTCTTTTGCAAACTTTTTGCTACGTATTTAGAATTTATTATTACCATTTATATATGTTTTTTTCTCTTTGATATTATATGATATTGTAATGTGTGAGCCACTGTACCCAAATAATTTAGCTTGTGGATCAATAAAGTTTGAAAATTTGTGGAAAGTTGTTCCTATTCATAGAAGGAATTAAAGTGTTTTTGAGTAATAGAATGAATAGATGTATTTTTAATGCCATACAATGGAACATTCCAGGCTAAACAATAACATCTCCATGGGAACAAATAGGTACCAGAAAAGCTGTACAGTGCACGTTTAAAGGGAACGTAACATGCAATATTGACATTTAAGAGCTTTTAACCATGTTGGTGTTGCCTCATCATTATTTTACTCATAGTTGTATTATGATTAATTCAAATCTGCTTGAGCAATCTTGTATTGTCAATGGTCAGAAAATGTCTGTTTTTGCCTACCTGTCTATTTGGATTGCAAGCCACAGGGTTAAAACTGTAGTCATTTTGCCATATTTGTTCTGGTACAAATGGACCATACATGTTCCTGATCAGTTAATCCTCCTGTTACACCCATCTGAAAATGGAAGAAGGTTAGCCTCTGCAGTTCTTTTAAACTCTTAATATCTAAATTTGGAAAATGTACTTCAGGAACCAGAGTAAACTTTGAAATGTTTATGACTGAGCTCCATAAGTGTCATTTAAGTGAGACTGTGCCTATGAGGAGTGTATGATTGTGTGGAGTCGGGCAGTGCTGGAGATAAGGTGGTTGGATGGAAGGGCATGTGGAATTGTTTTTAATAACTATAAAGCACTTTGGGTTACATTTTTATATGAGAAGCACTTTATGAATAAAGTTTGATTTGATTTAAAAACATATTATTTGTAGTCCATAAAGATCCTGACTACCCCAGCCGGGCTGTCCTGTAGGTGGGCTTTATGCTCTTGCTGGCAGCTCAATTACCAACACACCATGAAGACGGATTGTATCAGCTGTTCACCCATGCAGGTGACTGGGGCTGCACCCTCAGAGAAGAAGAGGCAGCCCCATTATCCCAGTGAAAAACAACCGTACCAGTAAAACCTCCATAAGACTAAACACACTGCACTGTAATAGACACCAGCTATCCTTCACCTGAAAAGTGCAGTGCAAAGGTGATATTGTTTGTACAGTAATCGCAGTTTTATAGAGGTTTTTCCAGTTGTCGTCACACAGTCCCAGCATGCACTATCAAACGTCGTACGGGCAGTTATAGTGGCAAAGAATTCCCTTAGAAAGTGAACAAACTTTAACAGAGATTGTGGATTATTTTTGTGCCATATATACACATTACACACATTTTTATATATTGTGTAGCATTGATGGGAGCATGGGTGGATAGCCAAAGACAAATTTCCACCTTGTGGGATAATAAAGTTGATCTGGAATCTTGAATCAAGGGTACTTCCTGAAGCTTTTACTTCCTTTACAAAGCTTCAGATAGAAGTGGATGTCTTCAGATAAATGGGCCAGCAGCTAATAAAGCCACATTAAGTAAGCTCTAATGTATTTTTGCAGTGATGTGTTTTATTATTTGATTTGAATGATTCAGCCATTGTCTCGTGAAGTTTCAAAAGCTGTAAGCTTGTGTATTGTGCATTAGTAGTCTATTAATTTGGCAGTTAACTGATAGTTAACAAATGTTGATTGAAATAAAAAAGCTGTAAAGTTAAATCAATGATTTTTAGCATTGACATGACTGATTTACCCTGCCACGCAGTTTACAACATCTGCACATTAGTTAAAGCACATTGAGTTTTCTCTATTTCATCAATTTCACATCAGTGAAACTGTTAACATCAGTATATATTTCACAACCATCTCCAGGGTCTCTTTTTGGTGATATAAGAAGATGCACACCAGATGTGCAGATATTGCAGAGTTAAGGTGAAATCTACATATATATAATACAACTCACACCCATGCCAGGTAAGTGTCATTCATGCTTAATCTGACTAGTTTTAAGATTCAAGATTTAATTTAATGACCCAAAAACCTCCAAAAACACAATTTCAACGCTGCTTATTCACCACTGCTAATATGGCGTCCCTGTCTGGGGATGGCTAGGAGGGGTGCAGTTTTCAAGCAGAATTATCTTCAAACGTTTCAATTACCTAATATGAGCATAGTTTTGAGGACTTTTGAGCGTAAAAAAGATCTGTTTTGTTATTTTCTATTACAACAATTCACAATTTTCCCTCTTAGGTTGCATTCATAGTCTGAAATCTGATGATGTAAGAATTTAAGCTGGAGCACTGAAGCCGACTTATATACCTTCTTATATACCCTTGTGCACGATTTACTGCTGGCAGATGGCACAGCCTGTAGCATAAAAATACCTCGAACTAGGCTCTCCTGTCTCTGCTTTTTCATATCGTCTCCTCCTGTTTGCCAGGCTCTGCCCAGTTTGTGTGTGGTTGTGTGTCCATCTCTACAGGGCTAGTCACATCACTGCCCTGGTGCCCCAGTCACTGTACCAGGCTGCTGGCAGTGCTGGAGTCCTCAGTGTAGCTGGTGCTGGGCTTCTCTCACCAGGTTAAACTCCAGTGTAAAATAACAAACATTTCTCTCCAGGCATTGGTTTTTGACGTCACTGGCCCTACTATGGGAGCTGCTGTTTTGTTTTTGTAGTTCAGCTGTACTGTGAACCATTTAATATTCTGTTTTAAATTATTGAACAATTAAAAGTACTGAATAATATTTAACTGAACTAGATAATTAACTCTGCCGCAAACTTAACTGAAGTACGAAATTAATTTAACTAAAAGTGCAAATGTAAAATAGAACTCATAATTTAAAGCCACCATTTACGTGATTAAATGTGAACTTATCCAAAACCGGAATGCCTCTTTGTCAATAGAAGAACCTGTGCACCCTGTTGTTTAATTAAGTTATTCCTTATTGTATTTATTTTCTAGTCTATGTCAAGTGCCGTTGTTTATTTATTAATTTAATTTAGCATTATATTTAGTTTGTCATATTTATGATTTTGTCACAGGTTAAGTTATCTATAAAATAATGGAAAATATACATATGAACAAATCCACATAGGTAGCAGACTCCTGAAAAGTTACACAGAGCACCTTTAAAACTTTCTAAATCCAGCCAGACACTCCATACTGAGATTCTTACGGTCCCTTTCACCCAGTTTTCCTTTGTCTTTGTCATTTCCATCACCAGGACCATCTAGTTTGTCTGGGCCACCTCCTCGGATAGTCACGATATAAAAAATAGTGGACATATGACAGACTCCACATTCAGACAGCAACTTGGAGTCCAGTAGTGCCTGTCTTCTAAATACAAGTCTGCAAACATCTGTGGCAACACATGAAGATAATGAGTGAGAGAAATTAAATGTACATTTATACACATTTTTGCTACCATAAATATTAACTTGAGATTAGTCATTTTTGAAGACTATTACTTAGTATAAGTAGTTTATACAATACAGAAAAAATGTAGGAAATAGCTCACTGTCTTATCTATGCAACAAACAATCAAGTATGAGTATGAGTATGAGTTATTTTACCTGGTGAGTAACCTTCTCTTTTGTGTATCACTTCCTTTAGATCGTGTACAGTTAATTGTTTGAGCTGGTTGGAATCAAGGTAAAAACGAAACATGTTTTCAAAATGTGCTTTTCTTATGATCAGCTGGGTCTTTGTTACTACCTGAGAAAAAACACCACAGTTACGGTCTTAATAACTTCACCACTCACTGTTATGCAGTATTGGTACTTACATCCATATTGCCCATATTTTCACTCCCACTGCGTTCTTTTATCGGCATAGGCTTATTTACGCAGGGTGAGTATGCTAAAACAGCATCGATTCTTGACATATGTGTGATATCATAATCAGAAAGCAAGTGACACTCATCGCGTAAATCCATGCCAAAACAATGGAGCCACAGCAAATCTGTTAAAATATTAGTAAATTATGTCTATTGTGCAGTTATCAGGTATTTATATCAATGGACTTGAAGCCCATTGTTGGTTTACCAAATTTACAATCTGGGGGGGAAGAGCCAGTTGATTACATTGTACTTGTCATGAAATCTTCAAGCAGTATATTTACATAACCTGATCATTTCTATTAGCAGCTAAGCACTCTAACCCTCTATATTACAACAAAACAGAATTGTAACAATATTAATTTTAGCTGTCCCCATATGTATTTAGTATTATTGGCCTATAGACTGATCTGAAACCCAGCAATACTAGTGAGAGGTCTTGACTCTTTTAGGGTTTAGTATTTTCACTCAACTGGTGTTAAGCTAACACAGTGAAAATATCTGAAGAAAAGCCTCACCCTTATCATAGCCAGTCTTCCTTGATATCTTCTCTTTCAGATCACCTAACGTCAGAAGCTGAAACTCTTGTACAGATTCACAAAGATCGACATTATAAAGCGCACATGTCCCGTCAAATGAATAAAAATAAATCTTGACCACAAACATTTTAACCGTCTCGACTACGTGTAAGTGCTTCTTAATCTGCCAAATCTGCTTTCACTTTCATAAAAAGAAAAATCCTACCTTTCCGGTGTTTAAACACGCCCATTTTTCAGTGAGAGATGCAAATGACAATGGTTTTTATGCTTGTTTAAAGTGTTTTGATAAGCATCCAAAGAGCATTATACTTAATCTGAGACATTCCATATTAGTTTAAAGGATATAGTATGTAACTTATATGTAACGTAAGTATAGTTTGTAACTTTCTGCTAGTGGTACGTCCGTTGCATGAGTCTATGGAAATATAAAATTAAAACTATACTTTGGGACATTCTCCATTAAAATAGATATGTTTTATCCCATACTGTGGAATATTACAGCCAAAGGAACAATATTTCCAGGGAAACAAGCAGAAAGAAAAATCACTTTTTTGCTAATGCAAGCGCACTAACAATAAGGACTCCATGTATTTTTCAATGTAATAAACTCAGCCAAAATTAAAATAAATAAATAAATAAATAAATAAATAAACAGTTTGGCTTAAAAGAAATTCCAGTATGTAGTTGTGGATATTATGTGTTTTATTCATTGTAAACCAATATAATAGCATGAAAAGATAACTTGCTGATAATTAGTTCTGATATAAAACTGGTTGTTCAGCTTGGATGAACAGAAGACAATGGGGAAGCATTAGTAGTAAAGCAGTCTTTGTGTTATTTTTAGTGCTGCTGTTGGATAAATCCCATCCTCCATATCACAGGATTAAAGGATTCCTGAAGAGAGTGCATATATTTGATTTTATGCCAGTGGCCAGCAAAACGCACCACATAAATGGAGATTCACTCATTCATGTTCCAGAAGAAACCTACCATTTCAGTTATGATTACCATGGTGTTTAATTCTTGCAATAGCTTGTGAGGCTAAGTTGGGTCTTTAATATTGAGATGCATGATAATCAACTTCTAGCCTGATGCATCAGACGGTTTCACTCCGTGTTTCTTTCACTCCGTGGAAACCGTCTGACCTCGCACCATTGGGATTCGTTCGCTCAAGAGTGGGTGGGTTCTTTTTTGCTTTAACCAATCGCTGCTTTCTGCTCGTAACCGGACGTGACGTGTGTAATGCGCCCAAACAGTCAGTGTAGTCCGGAAAGCATGAGTGTCAGCGATCGTTACCGTTTCTGTGCAGTTAACTTACGAAATAAAGGTACAATATCAAATTCTAAGTTAATATTTGACACGATGTCAAAGGAGGAGAACGTCTACAGTCTGCTATCTCAACTCGGGCTGGTTCTAGCCAACACACCGCTTCGCTCCATCAGACTCTGTGTGAAATGCTTCAGAGTAATTCTGAGATTGAAGCACGACACGGACACTTTCAACAATTGGATGAAACAGGAGCAGACACAAGAGGAGACATCAGACGCAACTGGAGTCGAAAAAAGGGGCAGAGAACCGACACCTTAACGTGTATAGCTTTTGCAAATATATACACTGGCATGGCTTAACTACTACTTCATTCATTTTAACCACGATGACCTTTAACAAAAATGTACACAGTAAAACGTAATATAGAGGTTATATAACAAATACAACAGATGACTGAAATAACAGCAAGCATAAGTGTATATGTTAAACAGTCTAAGTGGTGGTAATTAAATACAGGTCTCAACTCATTCGACTTCATCCACGACGATGCCAATCATGTTTTCCTGGTATATTTTGGACTCCAGCATCCCTCGCCATTTGTTCTGGAGTATCCAGGATTCTGGACTCCCGAAAACAAGGCTGAATTGGCCGTTTATGATGTCCTGGTCGTCACTAACGCCAAGCTGGCCAGCACTTACTCCCAGTAAACGAGCCTCCTTTATTTGGTCCTCCATCAAAGCTAACAGGGGGGACACTACAATGACGATAGGGTTCGCACTGGCGTTTGGCTTTCCCATCTTTGCTACTAACGGGGCAAGCTGGAAAATCAAACTTTTTCCAAATCCCGCCGGCAGCAGGGCAATCACGTCTTTTCCGTGAATAAAACTCTCTAAACACTGTCTCTGTTCTGGCTTTAAATACTCTATTTCGGGAATTGTCGCTAACACAGACTGTACAGCTTGATGAACCTCCATGTTTAGCTTGGCTACAAAACTACAAACAGACCCGGATGGACGCTTACGTTAGACGTCACGGCCTCGTCTCTGTTCGCTGATTGGGCGACTGTTTTTCGTTCGCAAGCGTACCGTCCCTGATTAGTCGTTCCCTGACCTAGTAGCTGGAGTAAAATGAAACTGAGCGGAGGCGCTAGGTGGCGCCAGCCTGGCTAATCAACTTCTACATTATACAAAAAAATCCCCTTTCATAAATATCTGGCCACCCAGATCCTTCTGATTGCGATCCAGTATGAAAGTAACTCCATTCACCTGAAGCACTGAAGTAAGCAAGGGAATTTTGAATAAGATAAAAGTTTGTGTCTGCACAAAATCAGCCTACCATGGATGATTAGTTCAAAACTCTGCACTTATATTATAAGACCCTGTGAGCTGCAGCCACTGACTCCAATCAGTAAGCACTGCCAAGCCCTAATGGCTGTGCAGACAGAGGAGCAGAGCAGTCCACTGTGGTGAGCATAGACACAGCAGAGACATGGTTGGAGAAATTGTGCCATTGACCACAGCCCACTGTCAATATAAAGCCACTGGAGCAAAGCGTGTACAGAGGCTTCTGGGACAAAGTACAGGACAGAGTAGACTATGTACAGCTGCTGCACATGGACTCACGAGGTGTGTGCAGGGGAGCACAGCATGCTGTGTCCTGCTGTCCTTTTTGACATTATATAGACTTGGTGTTGACATTATATAGACTTGGTGTTAACAATAAAATATAAAAGCTCAATAAAAGCTTTGTGATCCTATACAAATACTACTTTAGAGATGTATACAGGTTTTTATTTACATTGTTTGCCAACATAGCGGTTCACTTGACCAGGCAGAAACAGGAAATGCCATGTGTTTGGTTCAAATTTCCTTGGGGGAGCCTGGGTTTTTAGCCATTCTTGTATGAGCTATAGGTTCTGTCTGGCCACCCTGGTAAAAGAAGAATCTAGACCCGCCACTGATCAGGGAACTCCTGGGTAATGTCAGTACTTGAAATTTCAGTGGCCACTCGAGGCAGCACGGAAGGCTGCAATTTTAGGTAGTGTGTTCAAAAAGGACTTCGGATGGGAAAAAGGACAATGGGCTTCATTCATAAAATGTTCTTACAAACACAGTTGTACTAAGGCCTTCTTATGAACAGTTTTGACATTTACAAAACTTTTTCTTAACTGAAAATATTGTTCTGTAAGAACAAATCCTACGAACAAATCAGGTTCACTCATAAGAAGTGTTTTAGAATATTATTATTTTGATAATGCAGCAAAAATGTTAAATTCCTCCATGATTGTAAATTATATATTTTCTTAAATTATTCCTTATAACCATATTACTGTGTGACCCAATAACATTTATGGAGCATGTAGTCTATTAGGTCTATCAGACTTTCTACAGGCTGCAGTAAGCCTCTGTCACAGTGCTCTCCATATGGGCCACTGTCACAGCCCTGGGACTGGTCGCTGGACTCAACAGCCCCATCACCCCCCCTCACCCCTCATGATCAGAGGGTCTGTGATTGGGGATCACATAATAAGTTTATGACTAAAATATTCCCTCCCTGAGTGTGTTCATTTGAGTTTGGACATTTGAAATCACAGCTGAGGCTGGAAAACAGTCATAGTCTGGAGATGCGCTCAACGTGACCTCCTCATCATTGTCTCCCTCAGAGGATGTTCAGAGGGCGTTTCTAACCAAATACATTTTTTTATGTAAATGAAATGTAAATTACTGTGGAGGTGTTCATAGCTGAGTGGTGAATTTAGCGCAACTGTCACTTAAGAAGGAATTTGTCTGCATAAGACCACTTTGTGAATCTGGCGCTCTCAATTCTCTCAGCATTTTCTTGAAGTGGAAGTTACGGGAAAAAAATTAAGAAAAGATCCACGAATGAGGTCCAATGTGATTAAGACACCATAAACAGTGTTTAGGGTTAAAAAAGTGTTAAGTTACACTTACATTTTGATTATCCCAGTGTGAGAAACCACACTGGGATAATCACA
>KN488707.1:4514-18530 GCA_000787155.1 Scartelaos histophorus | reverse complement strand
TATTAATATCAATAGCACTTTGGAGTGGAACACTTTCAATGAGGCTAAAGGTGTAACTTCAAATTAGGCAAATTCTATAGTGCTGAAATAAATCATAAAAAATAGTGAAGATGTATGGAGTTTAAAAACACAGTGGAGTATTTAACAAGTTTACATAGCAATTTTCACACACATTTTGGCAAATCATTATTCATTTACTCCATACCCAGTAGTGGTAAGCTACTATTTTAGCCATTATCCCCTCTGACCATCACTCATGCACACACTACTTTCATACCAGACAATGCTGGGGAAATGCCTTGCCTAAAGACACAACAACAGGTTTTGCTGGGACCTGATTTTCCCAGTAGTCTCCCATCCAAGTATTGACCAGGCCCGGCCCTGCTGAGGCTCTTAGATCTCTCGGGATCAGGCTTTGACAAGTCAATATGGCCCCAAAATTACCGTTAATGACAAATCACAAAGAGTGTCAAGTTTAAGAAAGGAACACTGGGTAAATAGATGGTAAATACTCACATTTTAAACACAGCTTTTCCACCTTCGAGACACTCAAAGCACTTTACAACAGGGAACCACTCACCCATTCGCACACACACTAACTCAACAGTGAATACAGACAGTGGATATGAGATGGGTCTTGCCAATGGACACAACAGTAGTAATCATCTTTGGGAGCTGGAATCACACCACCAACCTGTAGGTCTACCAGTAATGTTGATGTTGAGAGATTCAAACCATCAACCTTCAGATCAGTGGACAAACACTTTTGCAATTGAGGTACTGTCGCCACATGAAGCTTAACTCATGTATTTTTGTTCTAAAGTAGATGAGAAAACTGCTACAGGCCCTTTGATATTCAGATGGATTCCGAGCGGTTGTGCAGACCATAGTTTAGTACAGTGTGTCTGTAGCAGTGGGTGTGGGGGGAGTCGGGAGCCGAGCAGTGCTGTAATTGCGATTGATTCCCTTGGTTCATCTCGTGTTGTGTTTTGGCCCACTGCATTATTTCCTCATTATGGTCCGGCCCTTGGTGAAACTCTTAACTGCTGCGAGGACGTACAACTTCACATACAGTGAAACGGAGGCAGGGCCAAAGCAGCACGGTAACAGTTACAAGGTGAAGGTTCAATTCCCGGACTGTGGAGTTTATCCCATCAAACTCAGACATGTTCATTGTGTGGTTTTCATCTTCTAGAGTGTGATGATGCCAAATACTCCCAAATGGGGGCGAGAGTGAATTCCATCTTTTAATTGCATTGTATCCTTATAAGAAACATCTAAAAAGCAGATTCATAAATGTTAAACCTGATCAACTATAATCAGCCTTTATAATGTTATAATGTTACTGTAGCTCAACCTTGAACGTTCATTAAGATTTGGAAGATGAACCAAACTAATGAACAAATATTTTTCTTCTGCAGACTTCAAGTGGGGCTAGGATAAATCTTCTATTTTTTCTGTCTAGTCGTCTCTCTAGGGGTTCCCCGCCGATGTGGTCGCGATGAAATACTGAAAAAAATACTGTTTATTAACAAAAGATAGACTAGGCGATACCAAGAATAACACTGAAAAAAGGATTTTCACCATTTATGTATGGCACCTCCCCCAACTTAAACATTCTCTCTTATGGAGCAAAAACCTAAATGTTCTAGGGGTCTCTCAACTTACCGGAAGTAGGCCAGGGCCAAGAAGGGCCCAGGGCCAGGGCCAGGGCTTGTTCCCCTTCGTGTACTCGTCATGTGCACCGCCGCTTCCTGGGTATGGCTGGATATTACCGGAGTTCATGTAGAAATTTCTCCTCTGTTGCACTGCCCCTCGCAAACCTCCTCAGTCCAAAGTCGAGTTTGTCTGGTTGCCTGAATGTCAGCACACTTTTGATAGTGTAAAATCCTTGTTGTGTCATGCCCCTGTGCTTTTTGCTCCAGATTATTCCCATGCCTTTAAACTGGAGGTCGATGCTAGCGGCGAGGGAGCTGGTGCAGTGTTACTACAGGAGGACCACAGTGATGTGGACCATCCCGTTTGTTATTTCTCCCGCAAATACACTAAACACCAATTGGTCTACTCCAATACTACTTGAAAAGGAAATTTTATTATTGTTGCTCGCCCTTCAACACTTTGAAGTTTACCTTGGGTCCAACTCTCTACCTGTTACTGTCTTCACTGATCTAAACCCATTGTTTTTCTGTCTCGTATCTACAACCATAACCAAAGACTAAAGACGTTGGGCGCTGAAGGCTCAGACAAGATCCTAACCGATGCCGTGTCCTGGATGTAAGTATGTTTTTTACCCCTTATTTTTAGAGGGAATCTTCTGTTCAAGCAAAAAACTGAGTTGCACCCTTAAGGGGGGAGTGTTACGGGCCTTAGCCCTTGATATGATTTAACCTTGTGCTCCCGTTGCCTCTTTTAAATAAATATGGAAATCCGGACTGTGAGCCCTGGACCCGGATTTGAAGGGAGTGGACAGTGCTGGACGGAGGTTGGGCGTCTGCTGCATTGGATTGGACGGCACCCTTCCGCTGCCACCAATCTGCGGAGGCCATCTGTGAGAGCTCGTAGTTTAAAAGGTGGCTGTTCAGGGCGGCTGGATACCTTTTGTTTTGTTGTGTCTCATTTTTGTGAGTTTGCCCGCATCTGCCTTTGTTTAGATTTGACTGAGACATTTTCGATTTTGGTTTGTAGGTTCCATTTTGTTGTACTTAGTTTAAGGCTCCTTTATTGGTTATTCTTTTGCTTTAAAATTCTTTTATTTTTTCCCCATCCCATTTCCTTTGTTACTTTCCTTACCTGCATTGTAAATCAATTCACATTTTAGTTTAACCTTTAACATCTTGGTTTTTAACTGTCCATTTTCCCTCAGCGAGGAACCCTCACCTTCATTCGGGCAGTACAGAACATTCTCGGACATCCAGGGAGACCCTCAATGTAAATACAGATGCAGAATATATGAAATTACAAAGAAAATTTTTAGGCGCTTTGAGGATTTAAATGTTTCTTGTTTTATTGTTTGTTTTTTTGTTCATCATGTGGAAAAAGATCTGAATCCCTACAAAATCCATTCTTGGTAAAAGCTATGGATGAACAGGGACAATAAAACATACTTTAACCTTAATAAACAAACAAAACAACTACCTACTGTATATTTTAAAGGTGGCATTAAATGCATCTATACCAGAACCAGAAAAACTCCCACACACTGTCTCTCTCCTGCTTTTCTTTTATTAATACAACATTTCGGTCCCTCAGAACTTCCTCAGGGGCCTTACACACCAGAGATGTCCATCTTTTACTTTTATTTTGCTGTTTTTTGCATTTGCACCTTTACAAGAACTCTGGTGAGTGTTTTCTGTTTAATTTGACGCATGAAGATCTTTGCCATCATCGACCATCTTAATCCAGGAGCCAGAACATTTAAGCCATTTTGTGGGACCCACCTTGTGTGAAATGATTTGAGTTTGTTTAAAGTGCTGCTATCGTCACATACAGTGTTACTTCGTCATGAAATGTGGAACAGAAAATGCTGACATGATGAGGAATACAACAATATAAACTTACAGGAGTTTATGCATTTCTAGACCATTTAGAGAAAAAAATAAATAAATAAAATTGCATTCTCAAGGACATATCCTCTCCGCAAACTAATTGATTGTGATAAATAAGAAAAAAGAAGCAAAAATAATTGTCGTTGAGGCCATTAGTCTTCATCCAATTCCGGATGTTTTTATTGCAAAAAAAAAATCACCTTGAAAATCATGTCATGTCATGTCATCAAATCTATAGTCACCGAAAGCAACGTGTTAACAAGTACCGCTTTTGTTTTTTCTCTGAGTTCCCCTTGCTTTGCTCCCTGCATTAAGTCACCCCCCCTTCATATCTCTATCGCAACACAACCAGCGTGCATCCTGCTAACTAAACTACTGAACAGAGCGTCAGGTTTGTGAAGTTGTTGCGTAGTTTTGTAAAATTTAGTTGCCATTAAACTTTTTCAAATATTTACAATGTCAGGTGCATAAATCTCTGTTTGACATTTATATTAAGCATTTTTTGTTTTTTTTTTTCATGAATTTGCAATGACCTTAAAAATGTCATGCGGTGTGACCAAGAATAACCTTAAAATTTTAGATTTTCTAAAACATCTAGATTCTGAGTAATATGAACATGAAAACTTGAAAACATGATAGATAAATTATAAAAAAATTGACATGCTTGGACATTTTTTTTTATATTTTGGGTGAAATGTCTATTCAATAAAGCTGAAATTTCATAAGGGACTAAAAACACTTGAGAAAATAGGCAAAAAATAAATAAATAAATCTAATTCGATTTAGGGAAATTTTAAAAGTTTAAAAATCAAGAGCGGATGGTCACACCCATGAACATTTGAACATTTGCAACTGCAACAAATTGCAGCTGGATACGCATCATGACATTGACCCATATATTTATACAGAACTGTTGTGTGGGAGCATGAGCGACAAAATCTTACTGCTAACAGTAAAGAAGGTTTGTCTGGAGAAATCACTAAAATGCTCCAACATGCATGGACGACAAAATCTTTTCATGATGATGATTTGATGTGGGAACAAAGTCCCAAATTTCCTCTTTAAAGAGTCTATATTATGCTACTTTCTGATCTATATTATAATGTTTCCTCATCACAAACTGGAGATGTGTTTTGTTTCATTCACACAGTTCTTCGCTCTGTTCCACCTACACTAGACTCATTTGGATAATTTCTACCAGAGAATTTGTTATTTCCACTGAACAAAAGGTGAAAGGTAGCTGTTAACGTGAAAACTACCAATTCAAGAGTCAATTTTACGTAATAACCTTATGCAATATAGCCTCACCGCACCAATCAGTACTTTATGGTGAAACTCGGTGAGCGGTAGTGACAGAAGAAACATGCTTAGTGTCTCCTTCAGTGTGACAGATGTGAACAGACTTGTGAACACAGTGTCTCGTCTGCTTGTGATTTTGATTCAAAGCGACTCAGCCCTTGCGGCCAGTCTGCAGAGCGCCCTCAGCCTCAACGCATCAAAATAAAGGTCGAAGACGTCGCTTTTCCCCTCACTCCCATCGCCGAAGCTCCTCAAATCGATCTCCGCCTTCTTTTCATGTCCCGCTCTCTGCCAGCTTTGTACAGTAGGTCAATAAGATTAAAGCAATAATTTACGGCCTCAGAAGATTATTCTGGAGAGCGAGGCGGTCCGGCTGGGTCGATGCCATAGCTACTTATAGGGTGATTTGACGTATATTTAACCAGAAGTGTCAAAAATGTATGGAAATAAATGCAAACTTAAAGATGTCCAAGTATGCGTATTAACAGTGATTTTTCAGCGAGGCGAAGGAAGATATGGAAAAAATTATATTCTTAAAGAGCCCATATCACGCTACTTATAGTAAACGTGTGAAGCAAGTGAAGCAAAACAAGTCCAGTTATGTTTTTGATGAATATTCTAACTTGTTTTAAAGCTCACACGAGTCAGTTGTGTGTAATATAGGACCTTCAAAAAGCCATGTACCTTGTTCGTCGCAAGAAAGTGCAACAAAAACTGTTATTTTTAAGGAAAATGAAATATTTTAATACCAGTAATGCCCTTATGAACCTTTTTTATCAGAGTTTTAATGAATCTTGCAGTTTGTATGGTCTGCTGGTTCAATGTCCTTTCTATGTCTCGCAGAAATCGTCTGGCCTGGTCGGTCAAAGTGGCAGGTGAAATGACAGGCTTACAGCAGTCCCACGTCTACAGCAGAAGGGTGATCTGCAAGGGCTGACAAATAATGGAGAGCCCTGACCACTGGCTCTTTGAGGAGTTTAACCTCCTTCCAGGCGGCATCTTGGAATGCCCCAGATCAGAACTCGGAGAGCTTTTGATTTCTGAAGCCATAACCAGGATGAAGGCTCTCTCATAGCTTGGATCAGTCATGGTGAAATGCAGTAACATACCTGTTCTTTTTTTGTCTATTTTTAAAGGAATGTATATCTGCATTGTTGAGTTAAGCTGTGGTTTAGTGTGTTACTCAATTATATTGCATACAGCTCTGGGAAAGAAGAAAAAAGAGACCACTGGATTTTTTGGTTCTAAAATCCTCATCTCTACATGTGTGACAGTCGTTCAATTCCAGCATCTGTTGAATCCAACACAAGCTCAGCTCATTCTGCTTCATGAGGGACTGATGAGGTGATCACCTCAAACAAATCTGATTTAAAGAGGAAAAGGAGAAACCCACTGCTGTGTTCATGAAAGCGGCGATGTGGCTTATTCCACCAAATACTCATTTCTGAACTCAAGTTATTGTGTTGTTTTAAAATGAATCTGATCTTCTTTTCTTCTCATTATCTGAGCTCTGAAAACATTGCATCTTTTTTGTTGTTTGTGATTTCGACCGTGCAAATAAATGCTCTAAATTACAATATTTTTATTTGAAATTTGGGAGAAATGTTGTCAGTTATTTATAGAATGAAACAAAAAAGTTAATTTTACTCAAACACGGCCTTTTGCAGTGGTCTTTTTTTTTTTGATTTTCCAGAGCTGCATGTCTGTATGTCTGACAATGCTGCAAAAAACTTCCTCCTGGGACAATCAGAAAGTTGAAAGTTGATTTTCACTGATTTAATAACATGAAAAACAGACTAATTCATTTTAATGGCCAATATTGAGCTATTTTGTAATCTGTGTTACAGAACAAACTAGGGAGCCGGTCTATGGATAGACTGGTAAGAATGCATGTTTTTCAAGGTATTCATGAGTAAGAAAAACACTAGTTAAATTTCATACTGTGGAACATTCTAGGCAAAGCAAAAACATCTCCATAAAAACAAGAAGAAAATAAAAGTTAAAGTACCCTATTTTCTGATCTCTTGAGTTACCTGTTTTGTTTCATTTACACATTTAACACACAAACCTCGCATATTTAGGCTGTTCCACCTTGTGTCACATGTCCACCCATGTTTTTGAACTCCATACACCTTCTCTAGAAATATTTTGTTGGTTTCAGCTCCGGTATTTCCGATTTCTGACAGATAGATTAATAATAAAGGGTTACTCAAACATGTGGGAATGAAACAAAACGGAATTATAACGGGACTAAAAGTTATAAGTCACAAGGGTCAATTTAGCGTAATATAGGGCCTTGACACTACTATTACTCTTTTGACTGATTTTAATGCTGTGCCATCTGTTGGACATTCCCAGACCCATGTGAACTTGCAGTGAACCAGAACACAGATTGGCAGACTGGTGCTCCGTGGGCATTTGGCATCGCTCCATTGTCCAAACACGACGGCACAAACATGGGCACATGGAGGTGGACTGGTGACTCGCCTCAAGAACAATATGACTGAGCATGAATGGGCTGGAGGAACTGAAAATTACTGAGGCGAAAACGCATTTCAAAGGACATGTTTAAAAAGTCCATATTTTACACTATTTTAACGCGCTAATCTCGCAAAAGTTCTTCTCTCGAACTGATGTCATGTGGTCATACAGGAAGTGCTCCACTGTGTTTTTAAACTCCATACACTTTGACTGCAGTCGTTTGGTGGTTTGGGTCCTGAAATCATACAAACTCGACTGAACAAAAGGTTAAAAGGAGCTGTTAACATGAAACCTTCCGCTTCATGACATCACAAGGTGGAACAGAGCACGATAAATTCGGACATAGCAGCTTTCACATTGCAATATATTATAACAGCAAAGAGAAAAAATAGAAATGGGCATCATAAATTCTAAATAAGTAGCAAAAATAGTAAGAGACGGGCATCAAATAAGGCATAATTGTATGTTGTTGTACAGTTGTAGGGAGCATTATCTGTTACATAAGGGTAAGTTGTGGTACAGTTGTAGGGAGCATTATCTGTTACATAAGGGTAAGTTGTGGTACAGTTGTAGGGAGCATTATCTGTTACATAAGGGTAAGTTGTGGTACAGTTGTAGGGAGCATTATCTGTTACATAAGGGTAAGTTGTGGTACAGTTGTAGGGAGCATTATCTGTTACATAAGGGTAAGTTGTGGTACAGTTGTAGGGAGCATTATCTGTTACATAAGGGTAAGTTGTGGTACAGTTGTAGGGAGCATTATCTGTTACATAAGGGTAAGTTGTGGTACAGTTGTAGGGAGCATTATCTGTTACATAAGGGTAAGTTGTGGTACAGTTGTAGGGAGCATTATCTGTTACATAAGGGTAAGTTGTGGTACAGTTGTAGGGAGCATTATCTGTTACATAAGGGTAAGTTGTGGTACAGTTGTAGGGAGCATTATCTGTTACATAAGGGTAAGTTGTGGTACAGTTGTAGGGAGTATTATCTGTTCCATAAGGGTGAGTTGTTGTACAGTTGTAAGGAGTATGGTATAAATATAGTTCTGTATTATTGGACTTTAAAACAATCATAAACATGTTTTAATAAATACTACTACTCCTTCATGACATCACAAGGTGGAACAGAGCATTTTGAGCTTTTGAGCTGTAGAAACGCAGGATTATTTAAACATGAGTGAATGACTGAGCATGGGGACCAGACAGATCCGTCTGTATCATCATTCTGTATTTGTCAGGCAGCGTTTTAGTCCCGTCTATAACTCCTCTTCGTGTTTTCTTAACAGTTACGTAACAGCCACAAAATTGCCGTCAATTTCACGCCGAAGTCTCCGTAATTTTTTTCCTCATTCTTCAGCTCCTCGTGCCCTCACATCAGCCGCGACAACGCTCGATCCGTGTGCGTCATTCACCGATAATCACCACCTCTCAATGCAGCCGGCACACAACGCAGGACACAGAAGGTAAGACGTCGCAGTGCATCCCATTAGCCAGGCACATGTTTGCAAATCAACACCATTAAGGCACAAGGCTAGAAACATGCAAGGATGTCACAGGAGGCAGAGGATTGTGGGAGGACACATGCAAATGGGGCTTTTGTGTGAATAGCTATAAAGGTGCATTGTGTAACTTTTTCGGTGTCTCTGGAATGTTTCCCAGTACGACATTAAACCTTTCTATCGCTAGGCCAAACCGAGTTACAGGTCAGATCTGTGAAGAGGCGACGCCGCTTACAATCAGAATGCCTGTTTTTTTGTTTGTTTTTTTTTAAGTATTTTTGAGCTGTAATTTCATAAATGTAAAGTAGATCTGTTTAATGTCACACTGTGGAACATTCTAGGTGGAACAATTACATCTCTATAGAAACAAACAGGTGACAGAGCCTCAGCTAGAAGTATGTAAGCGTACAAGTACAAGTAAAACTGAAATAGATAGATGGTTTGGAATACAGTTGTAGGGAGTATTATCTGTTACATAGGGTTGAGTTGTACAGTTGTAAAATAAAAAATGGCATATGCTCAGTTCGTCAGTTTGTGTGTTTGTTCAATGATCTGACGTTTGACGGTTGGCGAGCAAGACACACCGCCCCCAGCGTTTGCGCACACTGATGTATGAGTGTGTGAATGAGTGTTTTGTTGATGTAAAACCGTTTGCGTGCCTTGAAGGTGGAAAAGCGCTGTATAAAAATGTGACGATTTACCAATATATATATATATATATTTTTAAAATGGACAAAAATGTTTATTCATTATTCTACATATCTTCTCTACTGTATTATTATACACTTGTTTTGTTGTTATCACCAATTTGCAACATAACCAAATTTCTATGAATGTATTTATTTGCTATTGTTAATAATTTCAACCATGTATTTAAAGGCAAAAACACATAAAACATAAATAAATAAATAAAGATCTATATACATTCAGGTGTAAAAACAGTACAGCACAAAACAATAGAGCAGGTTTTAATCTGTCAAAATGTCATCATAGTAACATAGTGACGTTTATCCCTCTGTCTCTGATTTTGGACGTGGCGTCAAGTCCGAGCTTCAAGTGTTTTATTATATTTTGTGTGCACAACTCGGGAGAAAAGTATGGATGCTAAACGTAAAGCTGTTGTTGCTTTAGCATGAGCTGAGTACCAGGGTCCAAAATAAATCTGTGCTTCAACTACACAACCTCAAGGAACAATTCAGTATAAATAACGTAATTCAGTATATGAGTGAAGTGAAAGCGTTGGTGTTGCGGGATAGTCATTTTAGCTAACAAGAATGGGCTAAAAACATGGGCGACACTTGGATTTCCATCAAGTCACATGGATAAACGAACGCATCATTAGATTGGACTTGGGTTCCTCCTCTCAGAGGGCTGAGAGAGGCTCCATACACTGAGGTGTTTCCTGTGTTTCCTGCTCTAACAGAAGGAGCCTGTTCTCCTTATTTGACACATACAGGTGTTTTGGCTGGGACCGAAATAGCTGCTAACCAGAAATATAACACATCTATTCTTACATACACATGGGAATGACTCAAACAGGAAACGCACATGTTCTGGTGTCCAAAATTTTAAATAAATTATTAACATTTTAAACTACAGTTTACAAGAATAATAAAACATTAACAGAGACTTAATTCACAATAAACAAATAGATTCTAAATAATGATTTAACTGCTTTATTTCATTTACTTCATTTACTCAAAGCTCAACTAAAGGGCCCATATTACGTTATTTTCTCATCTATTTTCTAATGTTTCCACATCACAAACAGACCTGGAGTTGCATATTTAGGCTGAATTCTTTGAAACAGAAAACACTTTGTTTGCCCTCATAATTATGATTTCAGTCCTGGAATTGCTGATCTCTGCTGAACTAAAGGTCAAACGAGCTGTTAACTTGAAAACACCAAACTAACTTGAATTTCAAACTATCCAAATGATCCTAGTGAAGGTGTATGGAGATGAGATAAATTTGGAGATACTGTGAGTTGATATGATTTGTCTAAGATCTTAAACACATATTTCTGACAGTCCTCCATTTCCTTTGCTGTCGTCTATACAGTGAAATTCCCACATCTGGCTCATACTTGACGGCTCAGAGCTTTGGGATGATACAGTGAACTGAATCTGCTGACTCGGCACAGCGCGGGTTGCCAGATGAGCGGAGTTGGATCTCGTCGGAGTCTTGTTGTGAACTACTTTGTAAATAGAGATGTCACTTTTTCCGCTGGAAACGCTGAGCAGCTCCGACCGCCCGCTGGGCATTTCTATAGGATTATAATGGTCCTCCCTAATCCCGCCAGGATAACATGCAGCGCTCCGGTGAGGACGGTAAGTATGTTTAAGAAGTTGGGGTGAGTTTAAAGCCAGTAGAGTGTAAAAGTTTTTAGCAAAACATTGACTCAAATAAAAACTTTTTACTTTTTGGTTGCTTTTATTGTTATGAAAAAATGAGAAAAACTTGTTCTTATTCCACAAACCTGACTCTTGTTTGACCTGGAGAAACTCAAAGAATGTTGGCTTTAATATTCCACAGTTTGGCATAAAACTTCAATCTCCATGAATGTTTCTAAGTATGTTTGGGTGGCTCATAAAAATAAATTTTCCCCAAATTTTGTCTTTTCTCCAGTTCCAATTGATATTAGGAGCATTTGTACCAAAACTGGAGTCAACTGCTGCACATTTAGAGGTGAAACTGCTACAGGGACAGTTTAGAATTTTGAAGGACCTAATTTCCTTTGAGCCAGAGTGTGGAGACATTTTTTTGAAGATTCCATCCAATCCTTGTATTTGCGGAGGTCACTGGTGCTAGGCTAGTGCATGTCAGTGGTCTTAGTTAGCCTGTCGCTAAAACAGTCTTATGGAATACAGTGTTTGAACTGTTCTAATATCTGTAGCATAAGTACAGGGAGACCGGGAAGTGTTATTAATGAGAAAACTTATCTTTGTCTTCTTCATTTTTGTATTGTTCAAATATCTATTTCTGTGAAAGTCACGCATTCTTCTGTAGAACGTTAAAAAATATGAAAAAAGTATGCCCCCTTTTAATGGCGTCCTATTGGGTCAATTTTTGGTACAGATGTTCACAATGTCAATAGGAACAAGGCAAAATGCGATCTGGCAACATTTAGAAAACTTTTACCTAACATCATATTATGAGCTTCCCTAGGAGACATATTGTGTTTGTGTCTGCTATAGAACTATCATCTGTAACACCTGTATCGATATAACAATATGTATCTAAAATGAGTTTAAAAAAGCTGAGTTTTGCGTTAGAAAACGGAGGTACCCAATGTGAGCAGTGTAAACGTCACTAAAACAAAGCGTCCCTCTATAGATCTCTGTATTTCATTTGTACCTAAACGAATCCACCGGTGTCACCAGTTAGGAAAATTAAATTGGACGTTGAAGTACGTACGTCAGTGGGCTGCAAAATGGCATCTTGAAAATAAGCCATTAAAGATGATTCAAACATGCAACTTCAAGATCAGACATGAGAAGATGAAACCAAAGCTCCGAAAAGTCCATTTTGCAGAGCGGATCTGCTTTAACATGTATATTGTATAAGCAGCTCCTGAGGGTATCATCTAACATCTAATTATATATCTTTTTAGTGTCAGAGAATCAGGAAGAGTGCTATTAGCGTGCTAGTTGTTGTTAGCGCCACACTAGTCTCCGTATATTGTAAAAAGTGCTTATAAACTCAAATAATTAGAATGCTTAGAATGCATAAGGTCAGTAAGGAATAACTTTGGACCACTGCAAACAGGATTTAAAGGATTAAATCAGTTTAAGACAATTTTAAGACAGTAAATATCAAATACAGCTGCTTTTAGTTGACAGTTCACGTGATTTCCACCCACTTGTTGACTTACGCTTCCTGGTATTTGTTCGTAGGTCACATGGGGGGAGTGGGATTCTCTGGATTAAAACAGCCAGCGGGTGGTGAAGACCGGGCCAAGTGAACATAAAGGAGCTGAATCAGGCCCCTCTTTGAAGCTTAATGTGATTTCTTTATTTATATTTCACACAAAAAAGAGCCTTCAAACCCAAATCGTGAAGTCGGATGAGAGGCAGGCCCGGGCTCTGATGGAAACAGATGAAAAACACTAAAACAGCTCATGTGTTTCTGACTTAACCACACGTGACAAAACCAATATTCATTAGCAAAGTATATTCATAACATTTAGCTGTTAACATTGATCGCTTTTTGTTACTGCTCTGCATGAAATGTTCCATACTATTAAACCCTTTTGCTCACCAACATGAAAATGGACTTTGGGTGGATTTTGTGTTGTTAAATAAAAATACATGAATGAAACCGGTCATAAAACTAATCATAAGTGCCTGCCTGTTTCCATGGAGATACAGTTAAAACATTAGAACATTGTCCATGGAGATAGATAAGTTTCATTCCATACTGTGGAATATTATTTAAAGGAAGGACATTTCCATGGAAACGAGCAGGAAGAGGGTCTCCTCCTTGTTTGCGGAGATGCAAGACCACTCACAGCAAGGACATAGTTTTATCTGTGTTTTACTGCAATAAAAATAACCAAAATGAAAAAAAGAACAAAAAACATGCTTTTATTGAAATCTTTTATTACCTGAAAATGTTGTGTAGCTTTTGTCAATGCTCCTGGGGTAACGTGTCCAGAGAAGTGGGTGACCGCCGAGTAATACTATAGACTGTGTATATAAATGGACATAGAGAACGTGCTAGCTGTGGTTCCTTCAAGTTCTGGTTGACTTGACTTGTATTGAAAAACTCTCTCTGTAACTGCTGCTGTCAGGTTCGTTATATGTGTCTTAAAATGTTCGTATTACCCCGCTTGATGTGGTTTTTTCACTCTATACAGTGGTCCCTTGTTATGTTCTAAAAATAACCCCCAGTATGTGAAATCTTCGAAGTCTTCTGCTTTATTTTTTACAATTATTCTATATGTTTTAAGACTGTAAAACCCCTCATCAAACACTTTATACACTTTTCTCAAACAGGAATTAACATTTTCTAAAATTTCTCTTTTGTTTAAACATTCTCAAAGTTCAAACCTATAGATTTTAAAAATTAAGTAAAAACTTGTTAAAATGTATTGCTGCTCGTCCTTATGTGTTATTTTCCTCCTCCTTTATGTCATAGCTGAGTTGCACGGTCCTCAGTTTCAATCTTGTGGGCCCAATTGTGCTGCCCCGG